>CACKRE030000283.1:0-15295 GCA_902602495.3 Ectocarpus sp. CCAP 1310/34 | reverse complement strand
CCCCCCCCCCGACGTTTGCTTAGCCAGGACGCTCAATCAAGCCGTGGTATACTTATTATCTGGTTTTGCATAGCAAACGCAAGGACGACCCTTTTCTGGTCCTTCCTTGGGACATGGTTGTATTAGCCTGGGGCGGCGAAACCCAGCACACAGCTGTGTCCCGGCGTTGTAGGGATGCAAGGTCAATGGTCTACCCACTACGGCATGCGTTTGCATTACTACTCCCCCAAAGAGATACCGCCTACATTTCTCACCCTCAACGCTAGCGGTTGTAACTCCTCGGTCTCGTTCACCGCCTTGTCAACCAGCCTCGCGGGGTAGCCAGCGTCTACCAACGCACGAGTCCCTGACACAGGAGGAACGTCGAGACGGCACGGAAGCGGGGGCAGTGTTGTACAAGTTGACGTTTAGCATCATCGTATAAAAACTTCGGGCATCACTTTTTGCGCTTCATCCTGCCATGTGTCTGGTGTGAGTGAGCGGGGGGCACCCGCTTGACCGGAACGCTCAAAGCTTGGAACCCCCGATAGACGTGGGGGAGCGCCACGGCTCTTCGCCACGGCACCCCCCCCCCTCGGCCTGCTCCCTTTCAATCTGAGACAACGGTCGACCGAATGAGATAGTTTTCGGCGACTTACCAATAGCAACGGGTGGGCAACCCCCTCCCCTCTCGGGCTCCACCTCTCTCTCTCTCTCTTGTTTCTCATTCCTTCCGTTTGTTTCTCCCATATTTCTCAGTTATTCTTTTTTCTTTCTTCGTTTTCTCGCCTGGACCGGTGGTAGAGGCGTTGGCAAGGGCCTCGTATATGTTTCGCCTGACATCCACGCTGCTGTCGTCCAGCGCCTTGAACATCGTCTCCGGTGCTCTCGCCTAGAAGCACCGTCGTGAGCGCATACGTGCACAGGGGGGCAGGAGGAAGAATGTTCTGTATCCAACGTGGGCGTGCCGCGGTGTCGAAACAAACACAAGGCTGGGCCAAGTACGTGGCACGACGGATGACTTGGACCCGCGACCATTCCTTTCAAGATGAAACCGTGTTCAAGAGCTACGACGGCGAAGACGAGGCAGCGGGAAGCGATGCCCCCCCCGCTACAGCGGAGATGAACACATGCAAAGAGAGATCGATCAAGCGTCGTACTCGGGTGCATGCACTCGGTCGGAGATGGCCTAAATCGACCGCCTCGCGGGACACTGCCGGCGTTAGTTTTTGTTTGTTGTTTGTTTTTCTCCCATCATTGGATTCTGTCGTCTGCCCCTCTGGCCCCTATCCTCCACTTCTACCAGCTAGATGACCCAACCGGGGTCACATAGGAGGGGGGGGTTGGACCCCCTCCTGCGGTTCCTGCCTGAGATATTTTTATTGCGAGAAGGGTATAGAAATCCCTTCCCTCACGACTTATGAAGTCGATCAAGTTTACTAGCAACGAGCTTTGCAGCGCGTCGCTTCCAACGGAGACCAGGATTTAATTAGCGTTAGTACACTTCTTCGTTTGCCGTTACTGCTTCTGGTAGCCGTTGACTTGGTGCTACTGCTGCTGGTTGCTGATGATTCGGTGAGCACTGCGCTCTTGCCTTGAGCAAGGCAGTGCAACCTACAGCTACTAGTAGCTGTTGGCATAGTGAGCTGCTACTGCTACTGGTAGCTGATGACTCGGTGAGTGCCGCTCTTGCCTTGAGCAAGGCAGTGCGACCTACTGCTACTGGTAGCTGTTGGCATGGTGAGCTTCTACGCCAATGGTAGCCGTTGACTCGGCGAGTGTCGCTGTCCTTGCCTTGAGCAAGGCGGTGCGACCGTTGTAGTCCCTCGCCGCAGCAACCATCGCCTTCGAAGAGAACTTTCTCGTGTTCAGGTCCGAGTCGAGGGCCATCTTCGGCAAGGTGCTGGAACGCGCGCAAGAGAGAGTTCGCCGGTTGTGCTGTACTGTCCACGACAACGAGCCTTGTTACATCGATGGTTAGAAACGTTTCGGATATATCCCCAACACATGTTTGAACGCAATGCTTAGACTATCTGGTGACTTTAAAAACGACCCCAAGTAGTTAACTTGCATGGACACATGCTACCACCGAGTTAAAGTACAAGTGACGTCGTGTAGCTGCTGCCGAGGCGCGCATGAACACCCCCCATACATACGTGTGAGGGTAAGGGACTAATGCGGCTGGACTAGTTCGTAAGCTGCATGCTTCTGCGTGTTTAGGATACTGAACAATCCGAAGGAGGGGGATAGCAGCAGCAAAGACCGCCTTCGGTGCTTCAGCAGCAAAGACCGCCTCCGGTGCTTACGAACTGGATGTGCCAGCTCGTGTGAGTGCGGTTTCAAAGTATCCAAGGGACACATATTAGTCTATATCGTCCAACGAATACCTGCGCGTTCACCCGGCGCTCTAACGGTATATGCATGCACCGAGCTCACTTCATAAGACCAGCCTTGACACTTCCAGCAATGATTGTGGGGTTCTTGAACTCTTCGCACAGCACCCTGAGCGTGTTGACCCGAACCAAGAGGCTGTCGCTCCGCACCTAGAGAAGACAACACACTGAAGGTGATCGTCATGGCTGTATGCCAAAAGGTTTGATGGCACCGGACGGAGTGAGCGATTACCCCTCGCACGGCGACTTATCGAAGACCTCTGTGCCCATGCAGCACACGTCACCAGACAAGAAACGCTGTTGCTCATGCAGGGCCAAGCTCCCGCGGCCAGTTCGCGGGTTTCACCCAGGTAGCACAATATTGTGATGACGAAGTCAAGCGTTCTTTGCCAACGGCTGATATGTTTTCGCAGTTCTTTCGTTAAGATATTTGTTCTTTGTGCACCACCACAGTTTGTACTGTAGAGTAAATGTACCAATTAAGAGACACCCCCCATTAAGAGACACATTTTTTCAAATGCACATATCTCCGCGCACAATCCGCGGGGACCCCTGATTTCTTTTTCAAATTTGCAAGCGTTCCGTTAGCTTTCGTTTGAGCACTTCAGCGTCCCGATCGGGTCACGCACCCACGAGATACAGCAACACCCGCTCCCACACCCGTGATGCGGGGCATTTTCATCCCTGTGGCGGGTCTGTTGCTAAGCATTGCGAGCATGGGCCGGGATGCGACATTTGTGGCCCCTGGCTGGATCGATCCCAATTTTTTTTTTTCTACATAGACATGAGTAGAAGCAAAGCGTATACGAAAAAAGTCAGGTCTTGAAACGCTTTGGATCTCACGCAATCACCACATCTTTAAAGTGTCTCTTAACGGGGGCGGGGGTGTTTTCCACCGTGTTATCCCGGAAAAATTAGGGGTATTACAGGAGCAATATCTTCCCAGCGCTTACGATTTTTTTTTTGGGGGGGAGGTAGCCTGTGATGTTAGCTATCGTACGATACCTCGACGTCAACGATATTCGTCCTAATAGTCAAGAACGAGCTGTTTGAGCGGAGGGTGGCTTACGTGTCTCTTAATTGGTACATTTACTCTATGCTTGCGACTCATCCTGCTGAGCAGGTTGGCAACATCATCTGTCTTCAGCGCGCATCACAAAGAACCCGACACTTGCGCAAAGCTGTTGGACTCCGTTGGACCTAAACAGTTCTCCAGTCGGCCATATCAATCCGTCTACGTTTGTATACGTACTGTCACGGCTGGCTGTTGTTTTAAACATCAGCACGTGCATGTTTGGTATTAACAATTGCAATTGAAAAATTGTCATGTTCATAAAAAGCAAAGTACAAAATGTGAGCATCAGCACGTGTGTGCAAGTTTGGAATAAAAATGTGTTTATGTTCATAAAAAGCAAGTACTTCTACGGATGTATGTAATTTAGAAGCACAAAATACAATTGTTTTTTCCTGCATGCCCACTCCAAGTACATGGTTTCTCCCATACGCCAAGGTGCAATGTGCAGAGGAGACACCATTTCTCCATCATTGCGCACATCACGCTTTACCGCAACCACAGAGTGGTCTCATGTACAATAATAATAGGTGACTCCTAAGGAGTACTAAACATTGACTATTTGTTTGTTTGTTTTTCTCCCATCATTGGACTCTGTCGTCTGCCCCTCTGGCCCCTATCCTCCACTTCTACGAGCTAGACGACCCAACCGGGGTCACATAGGAGGGGGGGGTTGGGCCCCTCCTGCAGTTCATGCCTGAGGTATTTTTATCGCGAGAAGGGTACAGCAATCCCTTCCCTCGCGACTTACGAAGTCGATTATGGTTTTTACTAACAAACGAGCTTTGCAACGCGTCGCTTGCATGCTAGACCAAGATTTATTTAGACTAGTGAGAAAAAAACTCCCCCTGCCGAAACTCGAACCCATGACCTGGCCCTTGCCCGGCTGCGAGGCTACCCACTAGACCACCGGGGCGACTATGTACCGCTGAAGTTATATCCTGAGTCGATATCAATACCTACATACATCACACCTGCTCTGCAAGCTTAGGGCATTTTCCCAACCCAAATGCCTCCACGATCTTTCCGGGCTCATTCGCAGTCGGCTGCGGCTTCGCCTCATACCGATAGACCCGGTTCTCTATCGCCACCTCAGCCATGATGCAGCACGGGATATCTTTCGTCCGGGTACGCAGCCGTCGGAGGTGCGTGGGCAGCCGCGAGGCGACCTGCAAACAAACGCGGCGGAATCATTGTTTTTTTGCTGTCGTCCGAATAATCGAATCTACGATCGAAGGAGCTAGACTACAGCAGTAAGTTATGGATCCCTTTGATTTGTTTGGTAGATTTGGTGCTCGACGAGCAACATTAGCTTCTCCGATGAGGTGTTTTTGTCGCACGGTCGGTATCTCTTCGTGGCGCACCTTCGCATCTTTTCTCGTGCCGGACGTCACCGTACGGCTGCTGCGCCTGCCTGCCGAATCGTGAAGTTTTGTGCGTGGTGGGGGCTCAGGTGTTTTGAACACAACCCAGAGTGCTATCCGTAGGCTGGGCGTCGAAACGGCGCGCTGAGGATGCTGTCGTCGTCGTTGTCGTCGTCATCGTCGTGTCGTCGTGCCTTCGGTTTCAAGTTCAACTGTCTATACAAATTTGCAAATTTGTGTAGGATCACTGGCGGGAGGCGTTTTGGTTTGGTGCACTGGGCGCTCGAGCGCGCGCGCACAACTCACAACTTCAGTTATTTTATGGGATTTTTCGCGCAGCGAGACACAACATCCATCCACACACCACAACGCGTCGTCCGCCTGCAGCCAGTGACATCTGAGTCGCACAAGGCTGCCTGCCTAGCTCTTGCTTCACGGTGCTCTGACTTCCGTTTTCGTTGGCAGTCGCCAGAGGCTAGAACAGGTGAGGACGCCGGTTTTGAGAATACTCTCCGTGCTGCGGACTACGGGATGGTTTATAGTCATCTCACGCTTACAGCCGTGGTATAGACTAATCGATTTGCTGTCCGTTTTCCTCGAGACCATGTCATGCTGCCTGAGCAGATCGCGATGGGCACACTGAGACACACAGCAGCCGCCGTTCGAAAATGAGTGTCGTACCATCTCACAACGGTTGCTTCTTCTTCACTTCTCGCCACTTTCTTCAGCAGCCTGCTTTGTGTTGCTTGTTTGATCGTGCCGACCAACTGTCCTTCCTCAGCTCGGAGGTGTCTCGCGGAGCTGGTAGTTACCGTTTGAACGTCAACATGTAATTTCGCAAGCTGAGATGCATGGCAGCTCGCTGTGCCGACCTCCGCACCCTATGCAGCAGCCTCCTTCGTCGATACAAATGCACTCTGTACGACTCTCGTTCCTCGAAGCTCACGCAGCCAGCATCAGTCGCTTGTGGTTCGTCGGTCGGTCAACCGCTGTTGCCATGGATACGTGCATACCAGAACCATACACATATGTGCAACTGCTCGTTCAAATGATATGATATGACCTAAAAACAACTTTTATATCGTTCGAGCGATGCGTCGTCAACATATCTGCACCTTGGGCGAGCCAGAAGAAGGCGGCACGGTAGAAACCGGTACCGCCGTTGTATTGCCCTGGTCTACTTAGACTATGTAATGCATGCATCCTCGAAGATCCAGAAGTCACGTATTTTACTTTTCACCCTCCCGGGGAAAGGGTGTACGTAAGTGGACGGTTCAAATATCTATCTGTGGTTCTACGGTTCCACTATGAGTGTGCCAGAACAAATTATGCCATTCCATTTTTATCCCTTGGTTCACTAAATAGTTCTACAGCTCCATTGGGTAGCCAATGAAGCGCGGAATAAGTACAGTAGCCTTTACTTGCTTCAATCACTTGACTACAGAACGTAGCACGTGGTTCGAAAGGAGTGGTACAAGAAGTAACCATCCGTGGACCCACGGTTTTGTGGGTCCACAGTTTCTTGGTATCTCAAGGTCGACGAGTGTCAAAACTACTGAAGCACAGTATTGCACACGAAAAGTCGAAATATATCAACGTACGGAGTACTTCGTATAACGCACTTCGTATTTCAATAACCTTTTTCATCGCCGAGGTAGCATTGGTGTCTGTCAGGTCATCTCCCCGTTCCCTACAAACCAGCACGCTAGCTAACGAAATACCTACTACCTCCCAACGTCCACAAAACTAAAGGTGTCGTCGCGCGCATAAGCGACTGCCATCAAGGAATGGCCGACCGCACGCACCTTCACCGAGCCGCCCAGCGAGGAGACATCGGCGCTGTCCGCGCCCTGGTCCAGGCGGTCGACGTCAACCTCCGGGGCGGCTGGCGGGTAGAGTCCCCCCTCCACGCTGCCTCCAGGGCCGGCAAGCCGGACGTCATCGCGTGCCTCGTGGGAGCTGGGGCCCACACCGAGGTCAGAGACCGGAACAACGACACCCCCTTGCTCCTTGCGGCGTGGCTCGGGCACGCGACGGCCATAGCGAAGCTCCTCGCCTCCGGCGCCCGGGTCGACGCCGATGGGATCCCCCGCAGCGCCCTGCATTGCGCGTGCATGCAGGGGCACGCGGCCTGCGTCTCGGAGCTGCTGCGAGGAGGGGCCGACGAGACCGTCGAGGACGAAGACGGCAACTCCCCGGCCCAGGTCATCGGAACCATGTCCGAGTCCATCGAGCGCGCCGAGGACATCGCGCTCATCCGCGAGATGCTCCGCCGCGCCCCGGCCGACCGCGCCTGGCGGCGCCGCGGGTGGCTGGTCATGCTGAGAAACCGCGACTGCGTCGCGGTGGGCCCCCTGGCATCCGCGCGGCCGCCGCCGACTGCGGTAACGACCAGGAGCGCCGCGAGACGCGAAGCTCGGGTCTGGGCGATCGGCGGTGGCGGCAGCAGGTCTATCGCCGGGGCGGCGACGTCGCCGGGGTTCTTCGAAGGGCAGGGCCTTACGGCTGGCCACCTTCGTAATCATCATCAACCGAAGAAGAGTTTTGGGGCACAGGGGGTGGCGGTTGCTCGTAGTCGCGGCGGGGGCGGGAAGGCGCCGCGTAGTAGACGGTCGCCAGCGACGGGGGGGAGCAGCGTCAGCGCCTGCCCGCCGGGCGAAGGACACGCTTCGAGTAACAAGAAACGGCCAAGAGGAGCGGCGAAACGTCGCGTCGGAAAGCGCGGCCGAGGCGGTACCGAGAGCGAAGAAGAGCTAGCGGGTAGACAGGCTCTGGCGAGCCTCGTCGCGCGACTGATCGGACTCGGGGAGGAAGGCGCGTTCCGCTGCGTGCTAAGCTTCCTTTGACAAGTTGGGGGTACTAGCATATGGAGACGCTCGGTGACATGGATCAACTCCACAGAAGGTCTGCTTGAACCCGGTTTGGAGCGTCCATGTGGTCATAATGTCGGGGATGTGCTTACCATACGAATTTGCGCCCAAAGTTGGTGTGATCGGTAGTACAGAACGGGGTGTCGCATTCGCTGCTGTAGGCAAACAAACAATTTTGTTGATATTTAAGACGTTTACGGGCAAGATTGAATTTTAGACCCCAAGCAACTACATTGTGCAAGACTGCTTTGAAAGGACTATGTGCCACTAAGATGTAACTCACGGAAGAAAGATAATTGAGATGAATAAAATTACGAGGAAATCCCGAGCTCTGGATGACTACATTGATATCGGTCTTCACCATTGCGTGTGTGACCAGCAGGGTGAGGTTAACCCTATGATAAGAGGCATCGGAAGGTATCCTTTTATTTTTTGTTGTGTTGAATCCGCTGAGCCTTTCGAAATTCGAAACAACACAAAATCGTTTATATTACCTAGGCAGGGATTTCTGTTTGCAGCTGGCACCACCAATACCACATTGGAGGGGAGGGAGATGGAGGGGTGTTTTCTTGCGTGCACGCCGCTCTTCGTCGTGCACATACACTCGATTTTCTCAGTAGGTCTACCCAATACGCATGATTGTGCCTTGCAGCAGCAGCTGGTAAGGTGGGAGGCAGGCAAGTGTATAGACATAGAAAATCATTGGGTTTTGATCAGATGACTACATGTACGCATACGTAAATGATTGTCGACGAATTCGGAGCGCTGGTTTCATTTGGTTGGGGAGGTCGTCGATAGTATCGTAAGGTTCCACAACCTTTTCGTTTGAGGCTTTTATGCAAAATGGTGGGAGGTTGACCTGGCGCAGGAGATTGACCTGGCGCTGATATTCCTACGGGTGAGGACAATTGCGGGGCTCCATTGAGAACATTTGGAGGTTACCTCGGATGGTTGCGTCTACGTCTCCTACATTGACGAAAGAAGCCCTGCGGAGTCTGTACGGTGTAGCCCTTGATCTATCAGTATCTGTCAGGCGCAGTGTAAATACGACGATACGCTTAGTTTGTTATACTTAATACAGACTTCTGGCGATGGTGCGCCGACGTGATAATCAATATTCTGCTAAGGACCAAAGACTAGCGTGCAAGGAGGATACGAAGAAGGAAGTGGTGGGTCTCAACGCATATACGTGTATATATATATGCCAAAGCGTGCAGATTGATGCGGATGTAGATGTTAGAGTGGAATCAAACGCTGGCAGTAATTTATCATGAGCAAGAAATGACGGCTCGAACGAGCTGATGCGCGATGGCAGCCACTTCTCTTGCACTCAAAATATAATCGATGTTTGAGAAAAGTCACACGCCCATTTCCATTGAGGGTGCCGTACGTACCATCGCGGTTCGCAACATAACCATGAACTGGCAACATTGGTGGAATCTGTTCCGCTGCGTCTTGTCCTCAACTGGACTCGTCGAGGGCACCCGGGGAAGAACGGGCTCTCAAACCACGGCACCACTCATAATGGAAACCAAGTCGCCAGTTCGCGGCCGCTATTCAATGATGGCCAACCCAATCACCAGCGATGATATGTGTTGTCTGCGGTGTAAGCTTGTGTTGCTCCTGCAGGTTCCAGACAGGGACCACCACTTCCCTTGTTGCAACCGCGGCCGCGGGATGCCACGTATCACCACTATTAAAACAGTGTATTGCTCGGCGAACGTGATGTATCTTTGCATAGTCTATATGCTGACCTCGCCCCCGAAATTCTTCTCTTGCGATTCGCCCTCTGGTGGACTTACGGTGCCCTTGGTCCCGATAACGGGGGCCGACATGTTGCCCTTATCCCGACGAAACAGTCGTGTGCACGAGCGGAGAAGAAACCCTGGTGCTCGTCCTGTTTTCCCACTGCTTCTTTTTTTGCGCGAGAACATTGCATCCCTTCGACAGGAGATGCAACTTGTATGGTGAGGCTAACTTCTGTCGATGAGACTGACCCCACCCCCTTCATGCCCCGGTGAGGAGGCTGCTCGTTGAAACTGCGATAAAACGTGTTTGACCATGCCCCGGGAAAGGAAGAACGCTTGGAGATTTGCGGGGAACCCGTAGAAAAAGACGTACACACAAATACAATGTATCGGTAATGTGATTTGCACCTCTTCTTCCATGTGATCACCGCGAAGCTGTGTGGAACTTGTCCGAGTACAGATAGATGCAGGTTTGCGTTCCTTTGTTCTCTCCTTGATTTGACTCTCCTATCGCCTTAAATGCACGCCATCATGCAGCCGTAATCGAACACAAGCCGGTTGCAATGCATGCACACAGAAGGGCACACACAGCTTGGCATAAAGCAGGAATCTTGCATGGCGTCATATCACAACAACATCTATAACGCCACATGGTACTGCACCATAAGATGACTACCTCCAAACACCGGAATACTAGCCCAATCTGAGCAGCCGTAGATGCACATACAGAAGCAAACCTCGGAGGGGCTCCCGTCAATCAAAAGGTTTAGCGGATGGATCGAAGATTCGGCAACTCAAAACCCTCACCCACACCACTTCCACGCTAACAAAACCAAGAGAGCGGGGAAAAGTGGCCACGGACGGCGAAGTCGGCGCATAAAATGGGAAAAAGAGCAGACGCGGGGTGCGAAAAAGAACTCAAACATCGGAACCATATCCAACTACAAAAACAAACTCGCGCAGGGAAAATCCGTAGTGTCGGCGAACGAAGAGGTCGAGGGCTCGATCAAGAAAACCAAAACCTCACGGTAAGGGGAGCTGCTAAACGAAAACCTATTTAGCCTGGAACGACACGTAATCGACATGAAAAAACGTGAAGGGTTGACCAAGCATCGAAACAACGCACCGAAAGCGGAGGTTTCCGGTGGAAACAGTCAAGAAAAGCCAAACTGACAGCATAGTGTCGATAAGCCACTGCAACATCCGCATGTCACGGGAAAACTTGCGTGCGATTGCGGGGGGAGGCGCTCGCAGAGTATCGAAACTTCAGCTCCAAGGGCCAAGTGAAAAAAAACGAGTGCGTGTACAGTAGTATAGAACACTTCTGCCACGGCGTACGATAACAGCTCTGGCGAAAGTTGGACCATCGAATTGTAAAGCAAACCACAGGTGGGGAGTTGACGGCGCGCACGGGGGGAGTAGCACCTCAACAAAAACAAACCTAGGTTGCATTGAAAAGTGGGTATGAAGCAGAAATTCAGCGCACCACTCGCATTGGTGAAGGGTAGGCCTCATCGCTTGACAGAGTCATCAGACCCATGACAGTTCAAACAACGGCCAGCATTCTCATTGAACTCTTGAGCGCGGTCGGCTCTGGATCTAAGGAGCGGTGTCGAAACAGGGGGCAGTTGTCGCTGTAAACCATGGACAACAAAATTCACTGCCTACCAGTGTTAATCGAAGGCGAGAGGCCAGCAGTCGTAGCTAATGCAAAGCTAACGCAAAACACATTATGAACCGGCTCAGGCATAACCACCGCGTAACCGCGCCTGAACGGTTTGCTACGTGCTCCCTGGGAGGTCCAGGACTCCTGCGATGGCACCGCACAGACCCTGAGAGCGACTACCACCTTGCGAGTGCAGATATAAGCCAGCAAGCGAGAGCAAAGCACATTGCTCTCCTTTCTCAGCCTTGGACACCTTAGTGTGGTCGTTCGTAAACTGATTGATTCAGAACTTTCCACATTTCATCCAGGCTATATCGGCTCTGCAGCGGTACACTTTTCGCCCGGAAAACAGTCAGGCGTCGAAACTGGTCGTTGATGTTATTACTGATTCCAACAATGGAAGTCCCCTTAAGACTAAGTCCGTTTGTTACGATGTCTTTTTTTAGGCTGCCTTTTTTTCAAAAATGACAACTGGCCAAATAGCCCCGTGCTACAACGTCTTTTCTTGCTAAAATATGACAACGAACCTTATTTGACAGCCTATAACACGGGGCTATTTGGCCAGTTGTCATTTTGTTTTTAAAGACAGCCTAAAAAAAAGTCTTAAAAAAAACATCGTAATATGCCCTAAACATGATTAAATAATGCGTGAAGTTCGTGACTGCAATTCGGTACTGGCGCAGAAACTCTTCAAACGTAGTTCCATTGGGAACGCCAAACGCACTCAGCGTTGTCGAGGCGTCTCCACGGTCTTCATGCTTGAAAGGGGACGCGATCATACGAAGAAGGTGCTATTTAGACGGCGTCTCCTCCGTTCATGTCGTCGTTCAGCCGTTGTTTCACCTGCACAAACATACCATTGATAGAACCAATGAGGTCACCTGTGGTCTTTTTGTCGGTGTGAAGGCATGAATAATGTTTTTCTTCAGCGGGTGTTCCCAACCGCGAACCCACGAATCGGATTTTTCAAATTCGATAAAGAAGAGTCACCCTGTTGCAAGATCTCTAACGCTGCGGACGCAATACCAGAGTCCAGCAATTGCGGCACTACCTGTTTCAGGTTTGCCGCCAGAGATGGCGGGATGGATATGAATATCCCTAAATAGTTAGTCGCTATGTCTACCTCGCGCTGATCTCACGGAGTCGCGCGGCAGCTACGAGCGCGTCAGCAGCGTCCAACTCTACATTGCGAGCACAAGCTGTGACCGACGACAACGGGCGGGCAGCGATTTTTACGAAGGAACTGCTGTTGCGCGACAACCATGAATATTTACTACGGCAACAACACCCGACGACGACACTCGCCTTACTTGCCTGTCAGTACGTATTGCGGCGAGGGGGTGGTCGACCTGATTCTTTACTACTTCTGCCGTGGTGGCGACGTACACATCAACCTGCGAGTGCTCCAACGGCCGTGATGAATCCGAATTGCACGATCTGGCTCTCCGAGAGCTACGACTCCGGCCGCGGGACGTGTCAACCCTATGGTTATCTCCGGTCGAAGCCGCTGGAGCCTTCTTACGCTTCGCAGGCGCACCGCCAAAGGCGTTCTTCCCCTTGGCGGCTCTTGCCACGAGTCCGCGTTATGGGGCAATTGGTGATGTGGATACGGTAGCGTTGCTGTCGCCGGTGCCAGAGGACTTCGAACCGCGATGGCCGCGTCGATGTCTTCCTGTTGGGCGAGAGTCATCGATGGTTTCGGCTGTCTCGTGTTGCCGGCGACCCTGTCCTCGTTGACCACGTTTTCCCGATGCACCACATCCACGGCTGCTGTCGCTGCGTGAGCTGCTGCTGTCGTGGAGGTGCTCTACCATGACTCTGCGCCACGTGACGGTCCTCAAATCGCCGTGTGTCTTGGCATAGTCCGTTGAGGCGCCGAAATTGCTGTCGGGAGACTCCAGTCGACTAGTCGGGGTGGCAACCGCCGTTGAGATTGGGGTACGCCGCCCTCAGGCCATAGAGGAGTCGGCTGCAAACTCTGCTGGTGACGGGTCCGGGTTTCGCTTGTTGTTGCCCAGGAAGTGGCGGATCGTGGCGAAGTATTTTCTTTCCACACGCAGTTTCGCCGCCAAGGAGGCCGCGGCCACCAAATAACCGGCTTCCCCATATTCTTCGGCGAAGAATGTTGGTGTACTTGCGCAAATTGTTTGACCGGCATATCGATGAACCGCTCCCGCTCTTCTCCGCGTTCCTTGGATCTCTGGCCATTTGACCAAAGGACGGCTTCGCGGGTGCGTAGCCATGCCCCGCGAGGGATATGGGTGCGGTCCATGCCAGACCTTGCCGCTGCGGCCGCGCGCTGTTTCCCTCAGAGTGACCGGTGGGCTGGAGCTCCGAAGCAAACTCGTGTGAGCCGGCGAGCGGTGAGATTGTGTTCCAAACCTGATCCCGAACGATCCGCGAGCTACAGCAGTAGTGCTGCGAACCAAACTCTTCCCAGTTGATTAGCTGTTGGCTCCGCGAAACGTATCCCGAACGAGAGGTGATAGCGTGCTCCAAACCTGATCCCGAAGGATCGGCGAGTGGTACTGACACAGCCGGCAGGGTGTGGCGTTGTGCCAGGACTTTTCGGCTTGGGCGTCGGCGGCCGCGTGTGCTTCAAGAGCACACTCAGCCGCTTTCGCGGTCGCTTCCTGCTGCTGCAGCTGGCCGATTTGCGCGTCCAAGCGTCGTGTTGTGGCGGTGGTAGCGTCTCACGCCGACGCGGCCTCGCGGGTCTGCCGCTGGGTCTCCTCGCTTACTACTTCACGCGCATGTTCTCGGCATGGCGTTTCTCTGTCTCCAGGTCGGAGAACATTTTCGACTGCCTGTTCATTACTCAGGTTGCAAAGGACTTACTGTTTGTAAAGACACACTGTATGTTCAGAACTGCCGGCATCGACAGCACCGAGGCAGAGCTGACTTCGCCCATGTTGACGTTACCGGCCATGTCGGCCGCCCCCTCGCCCGCCAGGCCTTCCGCAACGGCGGGTGCCGGAGGATCTCCGGTCGCCGCGTCCGCCGCGGGGGAGAGCTGGTCATCCTCGTCGTGCATAGACTAGTCTATATGATATCCATCACCAGTCAGTCCCAGAGGGGGACCTTCATCGACGAGAAAGCTCTGCTGGCTCCGCGAAAGTTCCGTAGACTCCTGTCAGCGACCTTGCTCCTGACGGTTTGGTGTTGGCCTTGGGCTCCATGTGGACGAGCGAGAACGAGAGAGCCAGTGTGGGGTAGTCCAAGTAGCCGTCTCGCTGTGACACCCAACGAGTTTCGTTGGGTGTGTGTGTACAGTTTTTCGTCGTCAAGCACCGATCCAGGTCTGGGGCTAGCCAGCAGCACGAGCGCATGCCATATGATGCTTGCTGTGCGCGGCGAGAAGCGGCAAGGGCGCAAGGGCGATGGTCCTGGTGGGGGCGGCGGCTCATCATTGGGGTACATGGTACATACCTAAAAGAGTCTACCTAAAAAGAGGACGTTCAAGATATTATAATTCTGCGTAGACCCCGCTGGCTCTCTGAGATGAAGGACAAGCGGTCACACGACGGCACGGACGGCACCGCAACAGCAGCAGGAGTCAGCGCGTAGAAAAGAAGGTGCTACAGCAGCAGCGAGGCAACGACGACCAAGAGGTGTGTGTATTTAATTACGTGTGCATGATGTGTACTGCAAGTCAGTACAAGTTCTTCAAAACACGGCCCGACAACGCTGGGCGAAGAGTTTGCAATCACACCACGGATAATAGGATGGGCATCAGCATATCAATAGGATTCTATTGTACTAGGATGCGTGCTGCTGCCTCTAACATGCATCAATAGACAGGCTTTGAACTTATTGTCGCTAGAAATAGGTTTTGAGTTGTTGGTCACGCCCGATATCCTTTGGTCAGGCGTCTACAGACATGTTTGTCTAGGTGGTGTTTCTTACACCAGATAACCGATATTATTTGACAGACGGTGTTGTGCTGGTGAGAGGTATTGCAATGAATCCGTGGAAGTTTTCCACGATACACGACAGGTATCTAAAGGGATTCACAGAATGTATCGCTCAGACGGTACGTGCCGAGATAGTTTGGCAGGAGATGTTATATTTAGGCAGGACTGTTAGGCACATGACTGTTGCGTTAAATAGGTACAGTCGTCCCCGATCTAAAGACACCATTTTAAAGTCCCCGCCTTAAGAGCCTGTCTTATCGAAATCGGAAAAATCTGCTTCCAGGAAAAA
>CACKRE030000282.1:35881-51462 GCA_902602495.3 Ectocarpus sp. CCAP 1310/34 | reverse complement strand
CCCCGGACCCCCCCCTTCCTTGCGATGATTGGTCCACCTCCGTGTGATTTGCTTGGTCCTAACATATATTTACATATTTTTAACAAGCCCATGAATCATGTCGCACAACACCGAGCCACCAAATCACCACGGTTTACAGTATTGATAGGAGGTGTTTTGAGCTTACTTTCAAGATCAGTTTTCATTGGTCTATGGAATCTAATATCAAAAGCGGTTGTAATAGGACAATCGCGTAGTCACCTCAAAGTAGTGCCTTCCGTAACCCAGACGCGAACAAAGCCCCCGGCGGCAAGGGCCGTCCCCAGGAGAATCCCGACAATTGCCTGATCCCCAATGACCCTCAAGGCACACGCCGCATGAGGGGTGAAGCGCCCCGTCGCCAGGCCTCGAATAACCTTGAGCATCGGAACGGTTGCCGCCACCATGCCCAAGCAAAGAGTCCGCGGAAAAGAAAACAATAAAAAAAAAACAGAGCGGCCTGAGGGAAGAAAATGGTAGGTGTTACGATTTCCCTTGTGGGGATCGCGCACGCGTTGCACATCTGAACCGAGACAGCACACATACTTACGGCAAGGCACAAGAGCAGGCCTGCACATCATGAAAAAAGAAGGAAACCCAAAGGACGGCCACATGAGGCCCATGGAAAGGGTGCTGCAAGGAGCAAAGTATGGAGCACATCACGAAGGAGCGCGGCACAAGGCACAGCTGTAACCACAACCAATACGCACCGGAGAGCGCCGAGGAGAGAGAGGGCAATAGCTCCGCTCATGGCTTGTGCAACGCTTGTGGAATACCAACGATATCCAGAGGGAAAAACGCCTGGGGAACCCCCCCAAGGCCCGGGAATTCAACGGCTGTCAAGCGCTGGCTCTAACTGCGTAAAAAAGCGACGCACGGCTCTCTCTGAAGTCCTCTTCATACAGACGCCTCTTTCAACACCCGTGATCGTTTATCTTGCTACACTCGAACCTTGATGGCGCTTTGGTTCCCCGCATTCCCGCCCGCTCCGACCAGCATCGTGAGGAATAGGGTCACCACCACGTGCTCGCGCAGAAGGTCCTGAAAACGGTTAAAAAGATATTCAGTGAGAAACACATAAGGGGAAAAAGCTTGCTTTGAAAGCAAGACATGTGTCTGTCCGATGATGATGCCGCAACAAAACGGGCAACAAGAGGGGACGGAGAGACAAAAAGCGTACACAATGTGAAAATGTCAAAACGGGCGAGGCCCCTCGGGAGTCAGTCGCCATGAGAGGAATGCATGCCGGAATACGGAAACACGGTTGTAGGCTGCATGAAGCACACGGGGAAACGTGGTGCTTACAGAATGCTGGCACATTACCGGTTTTGGGAACCTCTCTCCTTCCACGTGTAGATTCAGGCGAAGGACGAACATGCGTATTTTATATTTTACGTCTGCTGTGAGGAACAGGGACCCCTTGCGCAAAACAGAAAAATGTAGTACATACACAGCAGTAGGTGTAAGCATGACGGTTACGCCGACGGGGTGGTTCGGATCTTTCGCCGACCGTTGATCGCGCTGGGCTCCGGTTTTGGGTGATCTCATGTACATGCCACGTGTGGTACGCCCGCCGAACCTGGTAGTGGTCGAGCACGAAAGAGCTCGACGACTGGAGGACCAACAGCCCCAACAGCCACCTCCCCCTCGCGTAGGACTCAGCGATTGGCCCGTCGAAATCCTCCTCCGCAAAGTCGCCCCCTCCCTCCCCGCTCGTCTCCAGCTTGAAACCAGTGTGACCGTCTTGCTCTGGCATCAACGCTGTTGACTTATTTGCCAGAACTTCTTTCCGCGGCTGTGCAGGAGCTGCCGGCAGACTCGGAGTCATATCTCTGTCCTCTCCCACTGCTGTCGTTGATCTGCTCTTCGGGTTTTCCATGGCTGCTGCTGCCTGTTCTGGTGGTGGTGATGCAAGCTCGTCCGTCGATATCGCAGACGCCGTGCTTTCGCACGCCCTGTGGCGTTCTGCCGGTCTCGCTGCGGGTGATTCTTCTTTTGGTAGTCTTTTCGTGTCCCCTCGGCCTCTCGAGGGGAAAGAATTGTCCGCACTACTACCGCCCGTCGATGTCGCCATCGAAAGCGCAGTGCCTCGGCGATCGCGGCCGCCACCGGTGCTTCTGTGCCACAAGTACCGAATAGACGCGTGTTGTTGGGGCTGTTTGCTAGAATGCCGACGTCGGTGTGTCCGAGGAGGCCACGGCAATGATGCGGGCAGATTCCGGCCTGTGCCTCCACTTGCTGAACCACCGCCGTTGATTCTCACAGCGGTATGCATGCGGGGGCTCCAACTTCGCTGACTTCCTTTTCTCCAGACCTCTCCTTTCACCCACCCGCCGGATGCTCTAGATGTAGCGACGACAACACCACGATCTTGCTGCTGGTGCTGCTGGTGCTGCTGGTGCTGCTGCTCCCACTTGCTATTAATGTACCCATCCCAGTCAGAGACGCCTCCTTTACCGCCTCCTGCGCCTCCAAGGACAGGCTCGCCGTCCTCACGACGAACAGCGCGCGGCGAATCCTTCGCTGCAGGTGAAGAAGACGGCGGCGGTCGATTCGGGAACATCGATCCCGCCGACAATGATCCATCGGGTCCGGCTATTCGGCCGTCAGCCGCCGAAGGGCAGCAGCTTGGTAGCCCTCCTTCTCGCTGCGACCGCTGCCCTCCGCCTTTCGCCGCTTGCCGCCACTGCTGTTGCAACGTCGTTGCTGGATGCCCGCCGCCACGGCTACGACTCGAACAGGATACCGCGCCTATTCTGTCATTGCACCGTACCACGTGCTGTAACGTGCTGCTTGACACTTTGGGTTGTCGACGACACCGCCGAGTGCCTGTTCCCGGCGCGAGCTGAAAGGATAATGCATTCGTAGCAGATCCAGTGATGCAGTAGGCCAGCGGCAACAGACCCGTGCATGATGCCAAGGCAGGAACGCAGCCAGCTTTCATCTCGAAATGACGTAGCGGCGCTCGCGTGTGCGTGCCTCGGGCACGGGACTGTTGACCGGGAGGGATGGGGTACCCCCTTTTTTCGTTTCGCGGAGCTCCACCGCCTCGTTGCTTTGGTCCTTCCGCCCCCTGCTCTGCGAGCTGGGTGGTGGTCATCAGCCATCCACGCCCAAAGTTACCAACGCACCGACGAGTTCAAGGCGGCGGGCATGTCTTCTTCTGTTGAGGAGCCACTGGATTTGATTCGGCTGTCTCTCGATGAGAGGATCCACGTCAAATGCCGCGGAGAGCGAGAGCTAAGGGGCAAGCTGCACGTGAGGTTTACCTCGGACACACCGTCCGTGATGTAGCACGAAATCGCGAATCGCTGATCACCGACATATTCGAGCTTCACTCAATGGATGTGTGGATGTGATTACGTCAACAACCTTGCACTGCGGCGGGGGGGCGGATCTAATCGTTCCGCTTGCTTCTGCGTGACATATATCTACGTTTTTCAAAAACTGTTTCTTCCGAGTGCTGTGTAGCGTACTGGGCTACAAGAGCAGCAGTACGTGTCGATGCCATTACTGCTGTGCACGATGCCGTTGTTGCACACAGCCATACAGCTGTCGCAGGCAGAGAGCAACAGCAAGTAGTCGCCAAAACCAGGTCCTCTGGCAGCTTTGCGTCGATTCGCTTCCCTTCCCTGGCTCTCTTGGCAGCTCTCTACCCTCCTCCGCCTGTCGCGGCTCCACTAAATATTGCCATACTGGTGAAGCCGCTGTCCACTGTTTCCACCATCGGGGTCTGTCGGCGATGCCTCTGATATCCAGTTGTGTACACGATGTATACTGTAGTTTCCGACCAACACGATAAATATCAAAGTTCACACTTCTGCTGTACGTCTGAGCAGGACTCTGTTGATAGCTGGTTGCGGGATTATCTGCGTTCGGGAACTGTTCCCGAAACCATTCCCTTTCAGAAAGTGAACATAACCTCACGACAATCTCTTTCGCAGGAGAGCGTTGCGCGAGCAGGCTCAATTCAGCGACGAACCCTTGGTTTTCATGCAATACTTGCTTCTTTTCGAGGGAAGCGTGTTGCATGTTTCTTCCTCTCGGCCTCATTTCACTTTGAACCCAGCCCTTCCCTCTCCTCCCCCTTCCCTCCTATTTTTTCGTGTGGTTTGTGTGTGCATGTGTACCCCGACCCCTTTCGTAAACCTTGCGCCTTGGTTATTTCACGGCAGTCGTACGACCAGCACTTGAACATGGTGTTGGGGGATGTGGAAGAAACGGTGACCACGGTGGAGGTGGACGAGGACACCTACGAGGAGATCGTAAGGGTAAGAAAAACTGAGTTGCAGGCGGGGCGTGTGCTCATGTTTTGCATGCCTTGGCGGTTAGACCAATGACCACGCGTTCTCGAGAGGACGGAGGATTGTTTCCACAGAGGACTGATCACCAGCACCGATGGCCAATCGTTATTTCTATCTTTGCCAAAGGTTGGGGGAGTCTCGTTTTGGTGTGATGGGCCCGCTTGCCATCGGAGAAGAACACAGAAAGCGGTCGCTTCCTTGCTTTGTACTAACTAGGACAAGGACTCGTTGATTGGTCATGGTATTGCTGTGCGTATTGATTCGTTCGGTGCTGGCGTCAACAAGGAAGCATGCTGAAATGTTTGTATGAAATGTTGCGAAAGAGCGGAACACATACCAGTGTGATCTGGAGCGAGGACAGGCAGTGATGTGGGCTGGCACATGTGAGCGAAACACAGGGGGGGCGGGTTTTCGGGCCGAAGCGGTTGTGAACCGATCAATGCATTGCCTGTTGAAGTGGACCAGTGTTCCCCGTGCTCCTGACGCAAGTCACCACGTTCCCGGACATTGAAAACTCACCACATGGTCGCCCTTTACCACATATCTAGAAAAATATTGCGTGTTGTGGGTCTTGTCTAGACTACTATTTGCCGTCTTGTCCGGGAATACGTTCCGTTCCTGACAAGCGCTGCCGAAGGGCGGAGGCAGGCGGGGTCAATAGAGTCGATGGCTAAGGTTTTAAAGAGCCGCAAGAGTGTGGGCTACATTTCCATCAGTCATTTCATTGTCTGTTGGTGTTGTATGCAAGCAAGCTTGACTGGACCTTATTTTTGTGTATCTTTTTGGCTTGCTGCGTGCCCTCCGTTCGATGAGGCGCGCGTGAAAGACTCACTTTCCTCGTTTGCACGGTGAGATTTCGCATCTTCTACCGTACCCGCCGATCCTTGAGAAGCGTTTAGATCGTACAGCATCATCCTCGGCGTCCCTCGAATCTGCTACGCCTCAACACTCACCTCCCTGCTCTCGACTCTTTTTTCCTTCCCCCTATCCCCGCTCACTGCTGTGGCTCTTGCTGCATCCGCTGGCCGCGGCACCACTCGGCTTACTTGGGACCCGACTCTGCCCGCAGACTTCAAAGCGAAGTATCGAGATGCTCTTCGTGCGGGGGGACGTCGTAATCTTAGTCTCCCCGCCGGTGCGCACAACATAGGGGATCAGTTTTGCAGTGGTGGAGCAGGTGCTTCTTCTCTGGCTTCTTTCTTGTTTTTGCGCGCTAGACCATGAAGGACGACCCGCTCTCTCCCGCGGGACGTTCTCTTTTTTTGGGCCAAAGTATTTTAAGTGGGTTTTGTTTGTGCCATCGCGGGGTTTGACGTGAGCTTGGGGAGGCGGGCGGCCGGAGAGCGAGGAATCTGCTGAATCAAGATAGCACGCGTGCGCGCGCGCGGGAAGGGCTAGATCATTTTTCTTGAGGGGTATGACACCTTTTACTTGGAAGCCGGGGACGTTAATCAGGATTCGCTCTGGGGGGCGGTCTTGGTCCTTCGTCACCGGCTGCGAATGTTTCGTGCAGCACAACGTACGTTTTTCGTGTCTGTTCATGGTTTTGTCATGGTATATTTCACAGTAGTTCGCAGGGTTCACTGGGTGAGTGGCACTAGATATTGTATCTTCGACTGTGGGTTGTTTTTTGTGCGTCTCGCGTAATACAGGTCGCCGTAATTTTGGCTGGCGATGCTGGTTTGGATGGCGTTTTCTGGCGTCTCTCCTCGGCCTGCGAAATCGAACAGATGTGCCTACAGAGCGGAAAGACAACATTTGTTTGCACAAGTTGTGGTAAATTTTAGGGGCAGGAGATATCATTTTTTTCATCTTCTGTCGTTTCCTGTCAAGCCGACATTGTTCCGGGAAAATGTTGAGGATTGGTCTTGTAGACTATGCGAAAATCGGAGATCCGCCCTTGTCGAAAAAAAGGGATTCGTGGAAGCATGAAATATTCTTCGAAGTACCAAATATACCCAACCGGGATTGCAACTGATTCAGGTCTTCACTATAAGAACCTTGTGTAGGAGACAGATGGAAGAGACGAGTCACCGTGGTGACGCGTCGGATCTTCCCGTCCATACAGGTCGGTCATGACGCGATGGATTCTTGTTGGTTGTTGGGCTTGATTGTCCCTGCGAAATGTCGACCATTTCTGTTTGATGGTACACCTGGCCACACGTTTTACCATCAAAACCGAATCAATGATTAGGCGGGGCAAGTCAGCAATCAAACCATCGCATCATGATGGAGAAGTATTCGCGAAGGCCTAACGCGTTCGCCACGGTCATCGTCTCTTCCGTCTGCTTCGTACGTATTCAAAAAGTATCTAGAAACAGAAAACATGAAGATGCAGGGAGAACGCGCAAACCTGCACAGCAGCAGAATGCCAGGTAGAAAGTCCTGGGCACGAGAATATTACCCAGGACACAGGCTAAACCATTATGGTAAGGTGCAGCAGCACACCAACCGATTGCGCACCTATGGTTGTGAGACACCCGTACTTGTAATGGTGTCATGTACGCTCCGTGCTCACTCCTGCCAATACGTCGTCCGGGCTTCTATAGATAGATACATGGACTATTTAGTCTACGTGTAAATAGCCGTTGAAGTTCCAAACCCGATATCCCAAGAGGTGGAGAGTACCAATAACCATCAAACGTTCGAGAGGTGAGCATTCGTGATGACCTTCCCCAATGCACACAATGATGGATATAGACTAGACTATCGCTAGACTTGCGCGCGAACGAAAACGCGGCAGGGGGTGAAGGGAAGATATCCAAGGAACATGAAAAGAGGCGTTTACATATCTTGTGCGCATCTGCTTGTCGGTTTCGCTCGCGGGCTGTTCGACCTCGCGACCGACCACAAAGCTTACGCGACGATCACCGGCTGAGATACAAATGACCCGTGCCCGAACAGCCGATCGCCTCTCCTCTCCGTGTTCTCCTCCCCTCCTCTGCTACTGTAAGCGAGCAGATTTAGAGAGTGAGGCGTAGAGCATTCTAACACGTGAAGCCTTCGCGCCGTCAAATCGCAACCAGCGTCCAATCCCGCCATGGCCGGAGACGAGGATGAGGACAAATCGGGCCGCGGGAACGTTGAGAACGGGACGACCGCAGGCGCAGAAGGAGACAGTGTACCAGGTACTGCTGCGGATGATCAAAAGTCAAGAAACAGCAGTGCACGAGAAGGGGACGAGAAGGCGTCGAACAGAGGGTCCGACGATGGTTCCGAGAACAGTGATAGAGACGCCGATGAGGCTGCCTCTCCGACAGAGGACAAGGATGAGGGCAGTGACGGAGAGGGTCGAGAGAACAACACGGGCGAAGCATCAGTATCCAAGCGCAGTAACGGCGGTGGTACTTCTGCCGGTGAAAGGGAGAAACAAAGCGGGGAGGGTGGAGCGGGCAGCAGGAGCAACAGCGTTGTTAGTGAAAAAGTCGGTGATGTTGCTGACGACGACGACGCCGAGAATAGCGAAGACGAGGGGGGAGAGGGCAACGGCGGTTCAACTGGCAAAACTAGCGAGGATTCTCCTAGCAGCGAAGAGAAAAAGTCCGGCGATCCCGAACCCGATGCGCAAGGAGGAGAAAGTGGTGATTCCGCCACGAGTGCAAGCGCCGAAAAGGGGAAGGACAGCGAGGCGGCCAAGAATGAGGTCGATGCCGAGGGAAAGAACGACGGCAGCCAGGGGACGAAGCTGGAAAAAGGAGTAGCTGGTGAAGGTGGGGCAGCAGGATAGGACGGCTTGCAAGGTGTGCTAGAAGAGAGATTAATGGTAAGGAATGAAGGACTTGAAACTACGGTTGTCTGTACCCACCGCTGTAGACATCCCCTCATGTTTGTCACTGCAATATGGACTGCTTGTACCGGATAGTGTCTCGACGTCCCCGGCTTCGGAGTCGTTCCGTTTAGACGGCACCCACAGCGTAGGTATGGAGTGCGAGCGACGGGGACCGGCCTCTACTCATAAACGAACAGTTCACCTTTTCGTAGAGAAATCGGTCGACGGGGCGAACCCTCCGCAAAGGGACCGGCGCCATTCGCACGCTTACCAAACACCTGGCGAACGTCTGAAGAAATAAATAGCAGCGTATCCGTTACCCCTGGCATTGTTCAGGTGGTGCTCTTGCCATCGATGTCGCAACTGCCAATGGCGAGAAGAACGTCGATGGCGGGCCTGCGTCCGATACCGCGTCCAAAGCAAGCAGCTGTGTCGAGGAGGACATTGACGAGATGGAGGTGGATCTAGATACGCCCTGGGAGAAACCATCGACTGAACGCGCCAAGAGAGCGGGAAAGGTGAGTAAGGTGCATTCTCGGACGAACGGCACCAATGCGACGGTCAGCTGGACCGAAGTCCAATTGATTGAACGGGCATTGACCTACAAGCGCACTCTACAACTACGGTGGTAGCCTAACAAAAGGCTCGCCACATCCTCACAGGGATCCTTGTTGCTGCACATGCGTGTTGATGGCCGAAGAGAATGCTCGTACTGCGTACAGTAAACGGCAGTTGGAACAGATCCTCGCATATAAATTGTTCTGCCTAGTTGTCTACTGGTAGGGGGGAAGTACAGCTTCTTACCCTCTAAAAATGCAGTAGGGCTGAAACACCGCTTGAGATACAATGTCTCTGTCGTTTGATCGCTTATGGCCTGTGTTCCCACCCAACGTTGCCACAACCCCGACCTCAGCGGATGATCTGGAACAACGGAATGAGGTCCTACTTCAGCACCAGCATCAAGGAGATCGGTTCCATGGGCGTGGGCATGTACCTCTACTTCTGGATGGTGCGGATTGTTGCCATCATGTTCTGTATCTGTGCATTCCTTTCCATCCCGGCGATGGTCCTCAACCACGAGGTGAGACGAGTTTAACATCCCGCTCATGCCCACGTCCCACAACATATTGTTAAAGGCACGGTGGAGTTGGGGACGGGGGGAGTGGAAGTCGGATGCCCACCCACCTTTTCGAGAGGAAAGATTTTTGTTCGGCTGTGTATTGATCGACGAGGAAACGGTTGTCCTTGCATATTTCGGGATGCTGTCAGCACACCAGGTGGTCCACCACCAAGCAATCTAGATGTTTCTGCAAGTGGTGGTTGTAGTTGTGATCAGCCGTACATACCTCTGGCTGGCTCCGTACCAACGCTCAGGGCAACGCGGGAATGGCGATATCGGAGACCGATGTGGACTCTCTCGGTCTGGTGGCGCTAAGCTACGGCAATCAGGGGCTGAACCCCGACCTCGTGGTGGAAAGTGGGTGTATCTCGAGCAACGGCACTGTCGATTGCACCGGGGAAACCGTCCAGGTATGAGTAAAGTACCTGGCGTGGTGGGGAGAGACTTAGTGGAATAGGCGGCTGCTTAGCTGCGAGCCGGTGTGACTGCGTGACCTTTTCTCCAGTTTGTCGTTTATCATACCATTTTAGTCAGGAAGTCGGCGTCTTGTCTTTCACCGTAAGCGATGGGATGACCTGAATTTTGGTTCTCTTCTTCCAACGGCCTGACCTGGTTGACTGGCAAGCAGTCGTTTGCGTCAAGGCACGAGAGACGAAGTTTAACGGTTTTATCGGGGTTCACGTTGGGACGCCGTATTCATCTCCTAGCCCGCAACTGGCCAAACGACGTTTCGAGGAGCTCGCCTACCCACCGCAGACTGGTAGCGTTGCTCTCGGTTTCACGTTGGTCACCATCATGACGGTCAAGCAACCGCTTGCGCAAAGAAATGTTTTTTCTGTGGGCTTTTATATTTATGCTCTACCCGCTGGACATAATTCAGAAGGGAGAGCAAATAGTAATCTATCGTTCCCAATTAAATGCACCCAACCGTTCCCTCCATGCACCTCTCCCCCTCGGCCTTGCCTTCCTTCTCCCTGCCCGATCCCCCGTATCCTAATTGCAGGTTATGGGGGAAGCGAAGGACGTACTGTGGGTCGGCTACATCCTGGTCGGGGGCGAGATCTTGATCGCCATTTTTTTCGTATTTTTTATTGTGATCTTATCCGAGAGACTAAAGGTACGCACGTTCCGAGCAGGCTCTGAACGCAGATGATAAACCTCAGAACGAATTGTTTGTGTCACTCTTCGGTTGCCTAGCATACGCATACGACCACTCGAATGGGAACCACAGGTCTGGAGGAAAAAGAAAGAATTGTCTCACTTGTGAAGGTGGCCACGCGGTGTTCTTTGACCGAAAAAAAATCGAGACCGTGTCTTGAGGAAAATTAGCCGGTCTGTATCGAAGAACGAAGTGAGTCTTCAGTCGAAAAGCACACACACTCTGATATCGAAACGCGATACTCCCGGCTGTGAACACTTCGATTCCCGCAAACCGAACCATATGCCTCCAACTAGCTTGTATTGTTATTTTTGTTAATCAAGCTCGAGAATGAGACTAAGCAATTTCCACCCCTGTTAGGTCAGGGAAGCATACAAATAAACGTGTGCAATTCGAAAGCATCCAAAGAAGTAAACTGTCCGATAGACACATTCGTAATCTATTTCGGTTTCAAACGAAAAATATGGGACGTCCGTCAAACCGCCCGTTTCGTTCGCCTGACAAGAACGCCTAAATGGTACACATGCCACGTACTTTCACCTTATCAATGATCAAAGGCAAAAATTGACGAGATCGACGACGCGAACGTCACGCCCGGGGACTACACGGTCATGGTGCGAGGGCTTCCCGCTGACGTCACCAAGGAAGAGGTGAGTCTTACAACCATGAACGAAATAGGCAGTCTCGAAAGAGTGTAACGTTCTTATTGATAGGCTTGCGCAGCCTCGCTGACGCCATTACAGAAGAACCGAGCGCTGACCATCTGTCCAATAGGGTTACGGCATGCGTGCTTCTGTACTTTGCTGCAGTTTCTCCTGGCCTTTCAACCGGCATGGTCCTCCGCCAGGTCCTGCATGCAACCTACACGTCGATGTACCCGTAAAGTTGTCGCTGGACAATGGGCGGTTCAGAACTAGTCTAAGCATGTCCCCCATTACCGGACAGTGCATGGCGAACTGAGTGCATCGCGTCACCCCCTGTCCCGAGGTGCCGCAGTCGAGCACCGTAACGTTTGATGACATTTTGTTGCACACGTACACCATTGGATACACACAAACTACCGTGTACCCCAACCCCTCCCCTTCCCGTATCCATTACCCGCCCGAATCGAAAGGTCCGCCAGCACTTCTCCGACCTATACTCCTTGGTGACCCCGAGTCCGAGCTACCCGTTTCTGGGGGTCTCCACAACCGGGGTTGGCTTGTTCTGGGGGTCTACGTTGGGTTTATTGTTCGGCCTACTGGTGCGTACGTTGAGGATTTCAATAGTCGACCGGGGTCCATCTCGTAGAGCATGTTTGCCTCCTTGCCGTTACTTTTTTTGTGGCACTCCATAACCACGGACAACTTCTCTGGTGAGCATTCTAGAGATGCTGCTCAGAGGTCGGAGCAGCAGCTTGCCTGTCGACTACATTAAGTGATGCGCTCATATTTTGGGCGTTTGCCCGACCACCCGGATTCGTGGCTAGAGAAAATATTCCGCAGAGCGAGAATCCTTGCCGCGTCAACAGTATGGGCAAACGCACTACTTTCTTTCCAACACACGGGAAACAACGTGCCCGAAGCAAGCATGCACCCCATGTGCATCCACCAAACAAGTAATATTTCGCGGCAATGTGACCACCTGTAAAAGGGATAAGTTGTTGACTCCCCACCAACGAACCGACGAACCGCAGGTGGCCCCCTCGGTAGTCGAGTACGCGGAACTGGGGACCGGAGCCTCCGCCTTTGGAATGGGCGTGTGCACCGTGCTCCTCTGCGTGCTGTCCGTGTACGCGATCGTCGAAGGGTGCGGCATTGGGCGTCCGAGAAAGAGGGACACGCCTCTGCAGGAATGGGAAAAGGGGAGGTGGGTGCCAGAGGCCAAGGAGATGAATAGGGAAGCGGGGATGAGGGAGGAGGGGAGGAGGGGGCTCAGCCAGACGGGATGCCAGCGACCAAGGCACACGGAAATATCGATCAGTGGTTTGGTTGCTCCTGGACACGGACGACTAGCAGCGAATGGCAAATTTTGCCGCACTCGGGAGAATCGTTTTGACACACAGTTAGAATACGCGGTCATCGGCTTGACCTCAACATGTGTACCCCGGGTATTGGCAGGGGAAGGGGGGGGTAGAGGCAATCTCCTTGCTGGTGAGGGACGTCCTGTAGGAACCACTCAGTCCTCAATCTTCTTCCCTGGATGTGGCTGTTCCGTACTAGAAGTGCATTCCCTCCATCACCCACCCGCCGACAAGCTTTCGGCGGCCGTTGCGTCGCGCCCTACCTCTCCAACAACAGGAAGCAGCGGGAGAAGAATAAGAGAAAGGCGGCGGCCTCGTCATCCAAGTATTCAGCCAGTTCGGGAAAGGTCATTCCAGTAGAGACTGCTCCCGATGCTGCCCCCGCCGCCACCGGCGCAGCCGATGGTGACAATGTCATCGCCAAGGACTTCGATTTCGCGGCGACGGCGAATGGGAGCGCGGGGGAGATGGCGAGGTTGGAGGAGGGGGCTGGGGGAGGGGGGGGTGGCGAGGCAGGGGGGTTGACCCCGCCGTTGGCCATGCCAATTATTTCCCCTGCGCCGGACGCGAAGCCGCCCGAAGACCCGCCGAAACGGTAAGGAGGACGGAGTACGCTCGGATGTGGGACGAAATGTTGTGAATGGTGACTTCGCAGACACGTTGGCACCGCAGTACGTAAGGTTCGACGCTCTCCTCTCAGTCTCAGCGAGATATATAACGAACGCAAACACAGCTCCGCTGTGGGAGGGGTCTGAGTGTCCATAAGTGAGAGTGTTGCAGTGCTAAGGGTCAAAGCAGACTAACGACCCACCGTTCCAAGTAGGAGAACGACTGCAATGAGATTCCGCGCACCTACGAGTAGGTTCGTGAAAAAGATATTCGTATTCATGGTGTAAATCGATTGCATTTAGAAGGAGAAAGAGGGAGAACTTTCACTCTTATCAAAGCGTTGTCGTTAAACGGACACACTCCTATTTTTGTGCTTGGTTGTTGCCGACCGAACGAAAAACACACGTGCTCAGGAGCTTCCACGACGAGCGACCGCCGGACCCTCTGCCCTGCCAGAGCTGCCTAAACACCCGCGACAAGTCTTTCGTAGGCGGATGGGTCGCCGACGTCGTGCTGGGTAACCCCGTAGGGGATGTTCTCATGGGCTTCATGGACCAAGAGGTAATCCATCTTGTTTTGGTTTCTGTGCATGCCAATCAGGTGTCACGTCTCTCAGCACCCGCTCGTTGCCGACATGGTACCGCGTAACTCTCTGTGTTTTGTGCTTGGTGTAGGCAGGTGGCACGGGTGGTGTGATCAGGATCGTCGGGCGGCCGTCTGCATTTCCAAAGTAAACAAACTGTTCGGGGTGCAATTTGTAGCAGCATCGTTGTTGCGGTTGTGGCACGTGGATCATTGAATGCATTGATTCTGAAGAGAGTATCAGTGGAAGCGCCTTGAAAAGCCGCACCGAGCCGAAATGAAGTCGTCACAACAAGCTCATAGCAACAAACTTAAGACGAAAACAACAATCCAGAAGGACCAAGTTTTTCGAAACGACAAGGCACGCAACACGATTACAAGTCACGTGTCGGCAAGGGCGGGCATCGATACCGTACGCCCTCAGCCAGGTATTTTCATTCAGGCCAGAAAGTGTGATACTTGCTTGGCGCTAACACACCGCGGTAACAGGCGATACGTCCCTCTCCCTCAGGAAGCGTTAGCCAAGATCAGCAAGGCCCGGACGGTCGTGCGGCAGATGAAGACGCTGGGGAAGGCCAAGAAGCTCGCCAAGGCGGAAGCAAAGCTCGCGAAGCTCAAGGCGAAAGAGGCACGTACACGAAGGGGGGGAGGAACAAGAGAAAACGTTGTACAGGGTTGTCAATCAAGTTTCATAATGGTGCTACTATTTTGTGTTTTTGTCGGACAAGAGGAAAGCCGTTTGGGAACGAGGCGCGATGGTGATGGTCGTGCATGACCCACCGAGAAAGCGGAGAGAGAGAAGTGTACGGTGATATGCAGGACGGAATTGGCAAGGAAAGCGGGCCAGAAATTGAAATTAGAAAGAAAGTGGCAGTGAGCATATTGGAAAGCTGAAGGTCAGCGAGGTGAGATGGCAAAGGCGATAAAAGCATTGGTTCTCGGGGTGGTGATACTTGATTGACAAACCCAAGCTGCGGCGATGAACGGAGTGGTGTTGGGGAAAAATAGCGAGCCGAAACTAGCATTGTGCAAGGCTAGACGGGTACAACGGGGGCTGGGACACAGCCGGCGAACAGCGAACGCATGTCTGCATAGGCAACAAATGACGTTAGATCGACCTCGACCTGGCGAACAACAATTGATGGCAAACCTCTCGGCTGGAGGAAAGGCAAAAAGCTTTGATCACGTCTCCAAGAGAGCTTACGTGCATTCCCGCATGCAACAAAACCCTGCAGGCTGCTGGCCCCTCCTTTCTTTTCCGCCTCACTCGCCCTTTCCGTCTTGAAAAAACTCCCTCTCTACTCGAGCGCAGGAGGCCCTGATGGCCGCGACCCGGAAAAAGCGGGATCCCGCAGCGTTAGAGTCAATCTCGGTGGCCTTCGTGACCTTCGAGCACGAGGAGAGCAAAAGGAGATGCCTGGAGGACTACCGCTACAGCCGAAGGAGCTTCTGCAGGTACGCAAGTGGGGGACGCATGCAGTGTATCCCGCAAGAACCCCCCTCTATCCATTGGCCACAATGCCCAGCCGCCCGAAATAGAGGTGATGTCCCTCTTCCAAAACTCCTCGAGGGGATGTTTCCAAGCCTGTTTCAAACGGCCGAAAGCAGCTACTGACCTCTCGCTGTTTCCTTTTATCCTCTCTGCTACCCACTTTCCCACTCCGCTTCCTCTGGTTCCCAGGCGGTTTCAACCAGTGAAGCTCCAGCTCTCCCGCAAGCCGGCCGACGAGGAGGAACAACAGCAGGATGGCCAAGCGCCGCCTGGCCGTCGGGGAAGAAAGAAGAAACCGCGTCCGCAGAGGTGGCGTCTCAAGGTCTTCCAGGTGAAGCGTAGTTAAACGAAACGCCAATGTCGAGTGTAAATGTTATTGTATTGGCGGGTGAAGGAATGAGTGTACGTGTGCTAAGTGGCTGCTCCGGATGTTCCCGACGGAGAAAGGAATGGGGAAGCACAGAGTCCGTGATTTTCTTCCCTTGCATTGTGGCATTGGTTAGTACAGAGAGCCCCCCCCCCCCCC
>CACKRE030000282.1:23600-35758 GCA_902602495.3 Ectocarpus sp. CCAP 1310/34 | reverse complement strand
CCCCCCCCCCCCCCCCCCCCCCCCCCCCCCCTTGGTGTTTGCCATCGGGGTTGGGTTTTGGTCGCTTGGCAATGACGTTGTAGGACAAATCGATCGCTTCGTGAGCTCGACAAAGGCGAGTAGACTATTTTGTGCGGGGTCGAAAACCCTCACTCCGTGCAAAGGGGATGATCGCACCACGTCGTGTAAAAATGGTTAAGCACCCTCGAGGCACTTACACAGTGCTCATAACTGTCTCTGGAAGTGTAAACACCAGAATTATATGAAGCCACTCGCAGCTGCCATCCGTGCGCAAGGAAGTAAGCGCAAGACGCCGAACACCCTTACCAGGATGCAGCCCACCCTCCATCCGACTTGCCGAATACCTTGCGCCGTTTCGCGCTTGGGGAGAACCTGGCGTGCTCCGTGCCTGCTTTGTGGCGATGCGAGGTCAATGGTCTAACAACTATGGCATGTATGCCTTTGAGTACACCCCCTCCCCCCGAGCCCACTCCGCAGCGTTCTTTTTGCTTAGACAGCAATCCCACAGAATATCGACCCGGAGAACTTCGATGACACCTGTAATAAACTCACCTGCGGAGTGATCTGAACGTGGATCGATATATGGTAGCTGTGTCTGAGAGCCGCTCCGCTTCCTCATGAATTGGAATCATTTCCAGGCCCCGGAACCCGGCGATGTGAAGTGGGAAAACCTGGACGTAACTCCGACGTCTCGCAAGTTAAGGAGGGCCGTCACATCGCTGGTGTGCGTCGTGCTGCTCATCCTCAGTTTCGCCATTATCTACCTCGCCCAGACAGAGCAGGTGCGGTAGGGGATCCTACATCATTGCACAATAGCCGCAAAATATGGTTGCCGGACCGCCTACTGCTACAGAACAGGGAAAGCGTGGGTTCTTGTGCAGCCACTGTTTCTTTCAGCGTTCTATCCCCGACCAAGTTAGTGAACCGTTTTTCGTCCGGGACTTTTTCTGTTCCGGACCGTATACTTTCCGGTGGAAGGTAATTCTTATGTTTCGCTGAGTAGATGAGCTCAAGGCATCGCAAGTGTTGCAGGCGAGGGGTGCTTATATTCTGCTTGTGAACACGGGAAATGCGTTTCGCACCTTTTTTGTGTACCGGGTTCAGAATGTGGCTTCATTTAATTCATGACTAAAAACGGTACGATTTCCATATACCTGTGGTTCATTGCGCACAGCCAGAATGTTGCTTCATAGACCATACACCGGAAGAGGACGATGTCAAAGTCGATCTTATAGCTGTTCCCTTTATCGTAGCCAACGAATTGTTGTCTATGTCATTGCCTGTGTGTCGTACAACATAGGCAAAACTCCAGGAGCGGATCCCGGCGTTGGATACCTGCGAGGAGACGATTCCTGCCGTCGTTTTTGGAACGTATGACTTTCCGCTGGACGCCGCGTTGCAGGTGAGCGATTCAGATATCGCCGTTGCTGCCGTTACTGCTGTTATTCTAGTCTCATGTTCTTGCGTCAATCCACCGGAAGCGTCCAGCCACGTCACTGCTGATTGTTTTCGTCCGCCTCGCAGCCATCGCCTGGAGCAGGTGACTTCTCGTTGGCCGTAAGTCAGATCAGACGCAACCAGGAAAACTTCGAGACTTGCATACCTTGGATGAAACTGCGATCCATCCATCGATCTATGGCACTTCCACGTCGTGATCGGAACCATCCCACGCTCGTGCAGTCAGACCGTCCTGGTTTATCGGAGTCAATAGAGAAAACGGCCGAGGAGACCTTGTGTGCTCTCTAGTTGAGAGGCCATTTGCGATCGAAGTCAACGACGTTGCGCCCCGGTGTCTCTTCGAAAACCCACGCACACACAACGCGGCAAGTGTATCAGTCAATGGACAGTCAGCGCGTTCATCGCCGCATCCCGTTCATGTCGTTTCCTGACGTACCCAGTTGTATCTCGAACATAGCACCGCATGCACCGGGAACAACATGTAGCCTAGAGATTCAAAACCGTCAGGTAGTTAAACGCTGTCAAGTAAGAACACGAGGAGTGGCGAAAGGGGGCGAAGTTGACAACCAGACCGAATAACTTGTTCCTTTCACACACCACTCGCCCAGATGACACAAAAAACACACTACGAGGAACACACCGCGCCTCATACACAACACCACACCGAACGACCCCAACAAAAAAACACCCCGCCAACGTTGCAAAACCAGAGAGACGACTCCATGGACAGCTCCTGCGCGGACGGCAGCTTCTACCTCGCCTTCGCCGCCAACGCCACCGACCCGGACTCGAGCCAGCTGGACTACGACAACCTGCCCCCCATCTTCTCCGCCGACGGGACCAACGTGTCCCGCGCCTCGTTCGTGGCGGCCAACGACGCGGACCAGCTGTGCGACGACCCTTGCCAGCCGGCGAGCGGCGGCAGCACCTGCCGTGCCCTGTCGTGCTACGAGGTGCGAAGTAGGTATTACGGAGTCCGAGCTGGGGGGGGAGGGGGACAAACGCGTTTTTTTTTTGGTTGAGGCGGTCTGACGGTCGTTCGCGCTAAGTAGGGTTGATTGAACCCTGTTTGAGACACTCATACCGTCAGTTCGAAAATACCCGCGGCATTCGAGGCACGTAGTGCTCTACCCGACATTGGTTGCTGGGTCAAGGCTAGGCGCTGATGAGGGGTGGTGAGATTTGGCAAAAGCGGGGGTTGTTTTTTGTACGAAACGAGGGTCAATGCGGCGATAGCGGCCGCTTCCCCTTCCTCATTGCCCAGACTGCCGTCCGAGGTACAATCCACTCCCTAGATTGCGTGGGTGGGGGCAGTCACAGAGGTGTGACATGCACCCACCACATCCGCTGATCGACCAACTCCTTCGGCCAAACGTGTTAAACTGCGCAACCATCTCCCAACACAGCTCATCTAAGTTGCCGCACCTTGATGTAGTCGACTACGTTCTTGATCATTATTGAATGGGCGGAAGGAAACTGTCTGGAGCACAAAGTGACTACTGCGATCCACCTAGAGATTGGTCGTCGCTTTAAAGAGATTATTGGACAGCTTTGATGTCGAACTTGGCCTGTCCTGTTCGCCACCATTCTCTGAAAAAGCTGAGAGGTAGACTACGGCTGCGTTTCGTCCCCCAGTCAGCCCGCCACTTTGTCGGCTGCTTGTTGTGAAAGTAAGAAATCGAATTCGATGGAACATAGGATTCTCTGTTTTCGACGCTGTTCCTTATTCTAGGCCGCAGCTCATGGCCACTTGAACTCTACACCCATCTTTGTTGGGTGCTGCTATAGTGAAATTCAAGCTGGAATCTTTCGAACCTTTCCGGTATCGCTACGCCAATGACGAGCAGGATAGCTGGGAGGTGGGCTACGGCTGCGTGAGCTACCCGCAATCCACCATGATCGGCTGCTTCTGCCTGGATGCGGTCGTGACCAGCTTCCAGGAGCATGGCCTCGTGGACGGGGCCAAGGTGGTGGCGAGGGAGCAGGGAGAGGTCTGCGCACCCTTCCTGAGGGACTACGCCACGACCAACGCCATCAAGATTCTTGCGGTGAGTTGAGGCTGGCGGCGGTCCTCACCGTAGACGGTGGCGGCTTGACGGCTGATCTCCAGCGGACTCGCCGTCTGGCGCAAAAAGATCGTTCTCCCGTGTGCTCGGAGCATCTTCCCGTATCGATCCACAGGCGTCCGTACAGGTGTAACCGTAGAATCAACCCTGCCTCTTGTGCGGTCAACATATTTCGGCTCATCGCCAGATACATTGCTCCCGTGCTGTGTCAAAACCAACCGATCTACTCTATTTTCGGAACACGATCTCCGCCTTTCCTTCGATAAGGTGATGTCGGTGGTGATCGTCAACACCCTGCTCACGAGCGTCATGGGCAAGTTGGCCAAGTTCGAGCGGCACGTGTCGCTGTCTGACTACACCTCTACGGTTACGGCCAAGCTGGCCCTCGCCCAGTTCCTCAACACCGCTCTCATCGTCATCATCGTCAACGCCGGCTACACCGGCGGTGGCCTTGGCTTCCTGCAGGTTTGTTTGTCTTACACTTGTCTCGTTTTGGTTGCGTGCGTGCCTGGACGAACGTGTTGTGACGACATTCTCTGCCAGAAGTGGGACGCTGATGACGTGATTGTAGCAGCAAGACACAAGAAGAGGCAAGAACACTTGACTGCCCCCAAACGCCGATACTAACCGTTTCTTGTGTACAAAACGAGCGCTACCTCGAAGCGCGTGGCGCGTTTGGTCACCAACAATTGCGGAGAGGATGTCTGTCATCGAATCGCATTGCTCGCAGGACTTGGGCGTGCTAGCGGGTGAGTACAACGACTTCGAGAGGAGCTGGTACGCCACCGTGGGCGTGGCAGTCGCGATGTCGATGCTCATCAACGTCGTCGTGCCTCACGCCACGACCTTGGTGGGGTGAGTCCAGCGCGAGCAGAGGGCGACGAACATGAAGCACGGCAATCACATCTATTGTTGTTGGTCGTGCCTTTCAGCGCGCTACAAAACTAATACAAACTCGATTGATTAGCATCTGCTGCGGATACCCCGAAACACGCCGTAAGAAGTCCTTCTCAAGCAGCGTTGATCGTCTACATACTGTTTCGAGTCACGCACGATTGACTGTAAGGGAATTTTGGTTCACCGTTTATCGCTTGGGTGGTTTTGTGCACGAACGTGCATCAAGACTTGGAAGTTGACCCATGGTGTACACCGGCAGTTTCTTCGTGCTCTACTGGCCTTGAAGATTGCGGAATGATATAACGTGAAATTTATTCTCCTCCAAAGCACCCGCAACATAATTTCGTTCAGCGGTTAGGCACAACACAACGTGAGTACAAAACCACAATGGCGAAGGCCGTCGTAGCACTCAACCACAGCGTATTCGTGCCTCACATCACCTTCACAACGACTCACCTTATTCCAATGTGAAACGCCCCGACACCTCCCCGGGTACTTACATCCCATGTCCCATCTGCACTAACCAACCCACGGAACCTGACTAGGGAAATAATCGTGAACCCGATCAAGCGGTTGTTCAAGCGGCGATCGGTAGCGACGCAGGCGCAGATGAACAGCCTGTACAAGCCTCCCAAGTTTGACATGGAGTCGCGCTACGCCTTCTTGCTTCAGGCATGTTTATTTGCTTTTCGCGTAAAGTGAGAGTCTTTGTCGGAAAGGTCAACCAACAGATCGAAAAGCTCGGGGGGGTGCACAGAACAATTTACGCAGCCAGTTGGTGAAGTAATAACGAGTTGGCGAACGGATCTTGGGGTAAAGGGCTATGATTAGAGTTGGGGATAGTACGCTCAAAGGTTTTTTGTCTGAACTGCCTTGATAGATTAATGCAGTCTCCTTCAATCGCGTGTGATTGCACTTCCCCTTGAAAAATGCTGATTTACCGCCCCTTGATTCAAGAAAGAGTCAAAAGGCGTCATCCTAGAAACATCACGTCAGGAATTCCGCATTGGCCACGTGCACAACTCCAGCAGAGAGTACGCTAGTGCGCGTCACGACTCATACTTATTTCTATTTTGCGACGGACTCAACGCGTTGGCGTACGTCCCTCAGGTATTGGGGGTGTCGCTTCTCTACTCTGGAGGTATTCCCATTCTTTATCTTTTCGCATCCTTCAGTTTCGCCACGAACTTCGTCGTCGACAAGGTATGGTGTCGTACAGACTGGCAGGCGTTGCCACGAAAACAAGCCATCAGAAAATGTTCTTTTTTTGTTATGGCATGCATGTCCAACATGTAAGGAAGAAGCAAGTTGTGGACGTTGCACTACGCATGTCCAAGTGTAATATCTGGGTCACGGTGCCGAATGTAGCCCGCTTGCTCTCAGCTGTTGTCGTCAGCCGGTTCGAGCGGCCGCCTGGTTGAGACACCGCGGGTTTGATCCACTTTCCCCCGTGCGTTTTTGTAGCGAGGGCTCCTCAGAGAAGAAAGCTGGCAACGGTACTTGAAGCCCTTCATCGATTAACGTTCGACGGTATCATTCCAACCATGTCGAAGACAGCTGACTCCCGCCAAGCCCTGAAACAGGTTTCCAACCTCCTCTGCCGAGACGATAACCGAAAAGGGTGAAAACGCCGAAGCTTCCTTAAATGTGCCTCGTGCCTGTTGCAGCAAAAGGTCTGGATCATCAAGCATACGACAACAGGCATGCGCGCAAATTGTAGGCCGTACGTCTCACTCTATCACCTACCCTGCGTTTGTTCGTTCTGCTCGCCTTTTCCTCTGCGTGCACCGACTTTGTGCCACACCACACACGACGGCAAAAAACACGCACACGCACACACTTTCTTGAAGTTTTGGATCATCAAGCTTGCACAGCAACCTCCAATGTACACAGCGGCGCTGGCTAAGATGTTTGTAGGAGTGCTCCCGATCGCACTGCTCGTGCATATGTCGACGGCGTGCTACATGCTCGGGAACGTCGACATCCTGAACATTGGGTTTGTCAGGCAAGTTTCTGTACTGACCCGTGTTGCGTGAGTGGGTGAATGACGACGTCCCCCACAGAATGAGGGCAAACGAGACCATACGAAGCTCGTTATTACGGCGACTTTTTTTTGTCCATGTTTCTCATAGAAGCTCGTAGGCCGGAGTAAGAAACGTACGACAAGCTATTCTGGCAGGTGGGGGCGCGTGTCCTACCTAGACAGCGCAGTCATGTGCGACTCGGTTTGACACGCCACTGTTTTAGTTTGCCGGGAGAAATGTTTTCGAGCTTTGGTCTGTCGAGTGCACAGCATTGCAGAATGATGCATCCCTCTCAATGCACATTCCTCAACCGGACCAAACTAGCAAGCGCTTTCGGTGGTGTCATGTAGTGCACGGGATACCTCATCCTTCGCCCCCCGCCCCCTCTCACCCGGCAGTCGAACGACCTTGTCAAACAAAATCGAGAGCCGCCCTCAGCCTCCCGTCTCTATCCCGCCATCGCCAGAATGAAAAATACACCTGATAAGCGAGGAAGACGACGGCAAAGGGATGCGTTCGATTCTAGACCCCGTCCTGCGACGTTTTCCACATGACATCCCCCTGCCTGCTAGGACACCGCACCCCCCCCCCTCCTTTCCCCTCCTCGCAACCCCATACTCTGTCCGCCTCGACTGAGATGCGCGGTCATCACCCTGTTGGTCTATAGCCGACCCTGAACAACTCCTGTCTCTGGCCGAACCAATAAAATCGTGTCCTACACTGCAGCGATGAAGCCCAGACCATCGCAGAGGCGCTGGACGGCCAGGGCGTGTCCGGTCTGGTGGCAGACCACGTGCTGCGCAAGCACGTCTTCCCCCTCTTCGTCCTGACGGCCTTGTTCATCGCGCTGTACGTGGCCTACAAGATCGTAGGGGACCCGCTATTGCAGATTGTGAAGGCAAGTGCGGCGGGGGGGGACGGGGAGGGGAGGATCGAATACGCGGCGCGATATGGAGGACACGCGAGAGAGTAAAATTGAAAAGCAGTGGAGATTGTGAAGTTGTGAGTAGCGTACGGATGTTTTTTTTAATATATATATCTTGACTTTGGTGCCTGCCTCTTCACCGCAAGATACGAACAATCGATGGGGGGGGGCATGAGTCCACAGACTGCCTAGCCGTGACAAGGATGGGTGAGACTAAACACCGTCTGTATCGAGACGCTTAAGTTTATCTATTCAAGCAAAAAAGTAAACCCATCCTTCTGCGGCTATCCTCCATTCAGTTGATGTTCATGTGTGTTCTCGATGTGCTGCTGAGGTACGTATAGCGGTATCAGTGGTTCGGGCTGAAGAGTCCTAATATTCGGACAGACTTCCCGTGAAAACAGCCACAATCGCGCTGGGATGGGGCCGCTCGTTGGTAGCGGGATTACTTGCTAGACATGGCCGAAGGTGGGTGTCTGTGCCGAGTTGCAATCTACCGAAACTTTGTCCTTGCCGGCGACATTGTTTTTCGCCGCGATGTGACGGGCAAGCGCGACTCAGAAAATCAAAAGGCTCACTGCCACATTCACTTTTCTGCATGTCCGCATGACGACGATGTCAACGGACGACAAACTACAGGGAATTCTCAGACATGACAAGGCATTTACAGGCCATCATCACGCGCACCTTTGTGTGTTCCCTTGCTATTGCTGCGTTCGCGTGATGGAATATTTACTCCTCGCCCTCGTTTTTATGTACCCACTCAAAACACAGCTCTTGCTGAACTCCCTCTTTGGCTGGATGTGCAAGAAAGCTCCGAAGAGCATCGTGGACGAACAACAGCAACAGCCAGGTAAGACTCATGCTGCCACCTCCATTTCGCATGCGCCGTTCGAAGGGTGTTTATTCCACTTCTAGCTTCTCCGCGAAAAGATCAGGGGTACATGGTCTTCAGTGTATGTCGGGATCACCGACGGTTTTGACAAGAGGATCGGTTTTCTCGTTTTGCCCTGTTGAGAGAATCCCATGCCAGCCGGCCCTCCCCCCCCTTTTTGGCTTTCGGGCAATTCTCGGGGCTATTTTTTCAACTGTGCCGTCGCTCTTGATATACCCGCTCGCGACTAAGGCCTAGCCCGTCCAGCAATCGCATCTACTAGGGTCCTGCGCGCGGAGGCGTGATGGGAGGGCTGCCTGACAAGTGTTTCTCGTTATTGATTCCATCACCTGGAGTAGTATCACAGCGTCACACCTCACCCCCAACTCCCTCCAATCGGTCTGAGCACGCTTTGTGTGTGAATTGTGTCAGAGTACGAGTGGAGAAACCACCCCTTTACATTTTCGCGAAGGGTGAAAAAAAACGACCCTAGACGGTTGAAAGGGTGTTATAAACCCTTCTCGGACATCCGTGTGCGCCCCGTCAGACGATTTATTCAATCCCGTAACCCCATGCATGCGATTTTAGTCCGCAACGCCAAACGCGATGACGACACGCAATGCTGCAGGGTACACGGCCGAGTTCTTTCGGGTGCTAGGGGAGGGCGAGAAGATAGACGCGGACGAGCTGAAGATGGGCTGGGTGGAGCGCGAGCAAAACGGCAAAGTAATAATATTATTCGGTCACACAGCAGGACATGGTATTCCAAGAACAACAAAACAAACAAAGTCGCCGAGGACCGAACAACGCAGTCGGCGGAAAGGGAGAGGGCGTGCATGTATCCTACGGTAATACGGACCGACACACCTCATGAATACACACGTATCAACGCTTCCAAGAGCACTGAAATTGCAATTCGCTACATTTTCAAGAACATGGCATGTTCCATGCCATTGTCGTTTCAGTAATAAAGCCATGTAGACCAGTCCACGCATGAACCACTGTAAGCATACCGTGAGAAACCGCGTCGCCAGATTGCGGCACTTCACGGCGGCACTCGTCATCCCCATCCCCCCTCACACGTGCCCCCCTAACCCCCCGCTTCCGATTGTGATCGGACAGAAAGTCGCCAAGTGGATTTGTCTCGAAGATGGTCCGGGTCCCAGGGGCGTCAAGTACAAACCCGGGGTGCCTCGGCAAACGTGGCAGGTCATCGCCGAGATCGGGCAATACAATTACGTCATGGAAGAGAGCGACCACGCTGGCGTAGCCACCAGGTACCAGACAGAGTGTCGTCTTGCCTTTCGCGAAACCGGGTGTTTTTTTTTCTATCTTTCGCGAAACCGCACCACGTCTTCTGTGTGCGCACGTGTTGGTAGGCGTGTCATCCCTGAACGAGTTGCGAGGCTTGCCCGTAGGGCAAGCGGTACCGTCAAACGCTTTACCACCGCAACAAGGGACAATGGCAGGCAATCAAGGATACAGTTTTCATCCTGCGCGCGAGAGAGACCGTCTGCTCTTCGGATGCTTCTCGTCAGCGACAAAACTGAAAGTTACCCATCCGTCGTCATCTGGAAGTCAACGCTAGACGGTGTGCTTCACGACAGGAGGAGCAGAGTTTGTGCGTTCTCTCGCCCCACCGAGGAGTGGTGCCATTGAAACTTCCCTAGGATGCGGCGAAAAAACTATTTCATGTTCCTCTTGTTTCTCTTTGCAGATACATGGCGACGGCCGGTTTCTTGAGCCCTCGCATGAAGGAGAGAGAACAAGCGAAGCAGTTGAAGATGACCAACAAGCTCGCCGTCGCCGTTGAGGAGGTGCATTTTTTGCATTGTTTCGTTGCCTTGCTTCCAAAACCAGCGCTCACAGCACTTGTGCCGTTTACTCCAACCCGCGGTCACACAGAAGGGTTCCTCTCCCTGAGACCCGTGCATGAAATTATTACATGTGTCGTTCGAGTACACAGGACGAGACCAACGGTATCCCCCCTGATGCCAAGGAGACGGTTTGACGTGCTTTCAGTCTACAGACCCAACACTAGCATTGCTTGCACAAACGCTCCCTTCCATACCTCCCGCAGGGTGCTGAAATCCCGAAAAAAACGGCCGAGGCGGCCGAGGCGGCTGAAGCGGCACCGACAGCGGGAGCGGTAGGCCCAACGAACGAAGCCAAAACCACCGCACCACCGGCGGCAGAAGCATCTCAGCAGGGTGCGCCTGCCGCTGCAAGCGCAGAAAAGCCAGAAGACAAGCCCGCTGGATCAGCGGGCCCAGACAAAGGGAAGGCGACAAGCGGCACAGAAGAAGAACATAAGGCCGAAGAAAAGGAAGATTCGACCCCGGACGCGGCAGATGTTGTTTCCAGCGAAGGCAAGGAGAAATCGGATGACGCTGCCGCCGGAGATGCTGCGACTGAAGCCGAGGAAGACAAAGAAAAGCCGGATGGGGATGACGACAAGAAAAGCGAGGCGCGAAACACGTCCGAGCGTAGCAAGTCTGGCGCCGACGAAGACAAAGACCAGCAAGCCTCCGACAACGACGACGACAAGTCCAAGCAAGGCTCAGAAAATGACGACGGCGGATCCAAGCGCGATGCCGCTACCGATGACGATGCGTCCGTCTCGAAGCCGGCCGACGACCAAGAGAGTCGGCGATCCGACGCTGAATAGCATTTTTGAAGCCACCTTGGGTACATCGAAACTTTGTTTCGGTGCTCTGTTGATGGCAGGCTACGTAGAATGGGAGTGATGAGCATACCGAACGCACCCGTATGGTGAATGCAATAGGACCGTCACCACCATAGCCGGACGCCTCCCGAGTTGGTGGATGGGCACGGTCCAGAATATAGCAGACGGACAAACGGAGAGAGGTGTGGATTCACCCAGGAAAGCATTGATGCGTCTAGACGAATAGTTGCATCAGCCGCGGGTTTCGCCTGATGGCGGGAACTCACGACGCGTGATGAAGGTCGCCTTGTTTGAGATGAATTTTACAGATGGGTTTTACAGATGTTTCGAAGCAAACGGATTGGGCAAGGCCAGGTCTGATTGGATGTCTGGTGTGGGGCTCACACTCGGAGGCTCGACGGAACGCGCCGGCGTTCACCCTCGGGGGGTGCACGGGGGATAGTATGTGATATGGCTTTGCTTTGGAGGGGGCCTTGAGGGTCCCATGTAGAAAACGTCCACCGAGAACGGTTCTCTCATGTCACATTGGCGTCGTTGTGCGTTTTTTTGCTGAAGATAACGAGCGTTAAGAACCTCGCAACCCCACCAAGAGATAGATTGTGATGGGCCAAGCGACAGGTTTGAACTTACTTGTTGTGGAACTTCCGATGACGACGTGTGGCGAGCGTAGCGCACCGTTGACAAATAGACAGAAGATTGTGAAGGAATAGCGACCCCACCCACCTCGAGCCGTTGGGGTTCTGGACACCCTTACACGGGGTCTTGTCTGTTTAGCAAGCAAGTGTAGGCTAGTCTCCTTAACAGGTAGGTGTGTGTGTGTGGGGGGGTGAAGGTAACCCCTTCATCTCCTCAACGTCCGTCGAGGACGTTCCATCTGTTGAACATCCCCGGGGTTCTTTTCGTGCCTGATTTCGCCGATTGTTGCGGTCCCCCAATCTGGCATCCTTACGAAAGAATTCCAAAGCCTTCACCGGCGACTTTGGTGGAATGTTGGTGTTTGTTGTTCGTTACCCTTGGTTGTATTAGGCCGGACACCGCAGGCTTCAGCGCGAGAGTGCCGAGGAAAAGCGTTTATTGCTTGGAACTATCACCCAGGCGCTAAAGAGGAAAGAGAGTATCAACGAAGAGGATATGTCCGTGTCAACAAGGCGATAAAGTCAGAGGGTTCCAATTTCCGGGATCCCCCGAACGGGAGGGGGGAGGGGGG
>CACKRE030000281.1:13590-46321 GCA_902602495.3 Ectocarpus sp. CCAP 1310/34 | reverse complement strand
GGGGGGGGGGGGGGGGGGGGGGGGGGGGGGGGGGGGGGGGGGGGGGGCGTGTGGTTGTTGTTTTTTTGTGCAGTAGCTTGTTCTGTCAAGACGAGGTATTCATATGCTTTTTTCAGGAGAATTGTTTGGTAGCGTTGCAGCCCATCTTCTCTCGCCGCGCGGTTGGTTGGCTTGCAGTATTTTCTGCCAATGAAAGCGGCGGTTTGGTTGGGGGCAGAAGGGGAGGGGGGGGTGCTGCACACATGTCGAGCTGAAGGTGGATTTACGTGAGGGGAGACGAAAATTGAATGGTGTGTGACATCCCTCATAATCTTTGCGTGCTCGTGTGCATATGTTGAGGTCGTACGGGTGTAGGTTGGCGTCTCCTCGGGGGGGTGGGGGGCCATGGTCCGCCTATGCTGCTTGCTGTCTCTGCCATTGTATCATGCATAGAGGGCACGGTTTTCGGCCCGCGAGAGAATTGAGAGGAGCGGGCAACAACGACTGTGGTGTAACAACAGGCAGGGAGGGAGGACCTTCAGTAGGGTGAGGTTTGACGAGGAGATGGTCGGTTAGTAAAAAAGCCGTTACTGTCATGTCTGTACACATTCACACTTGTTTTACTACGAGTAGGCCACGAAATGAACCGCGGAAGATGGCAGGAGTTGTTCTCTCATCATGCTTTTCTCGCAAGCGGCTGTGTCCTGTGCGCAACGTCGTCTTCTGCCGCCGGCCGCGTCGCCGAGGTCTCTCGCGCAAGGCAGCGTCCACACGCTCGGTTGCAGCCGATTTTGCAGCAGCAGCAGCAGCAGCAGCACCGCGTTGCTGACGCTCGCGCTTGATTTGGTTGCCTCGCGGAAGGGGGGGGGCATTCGCTCTCTTTTTCTTGTGGCCGAAGAATTTAAAGATAAAAGAGCTTCTTTCTTCGTCCAGGCTGGACACCATCGCGTGGAGCACTTCCCGCCGATGTGCTGTCCTCTTCTCTCACCGAGCAGAGAAACTGACCACCAGTAGAGGATAAGGGCTGGTGGCGCGTTTCGTCGCCGTAAGGCACGGAAACATAAAACATTTAGTACCTGGTCTTGGTTGAATACGCCAGACGCGACCAGTTTCTTCCCGCGGGCGCTGATGTGCTTGCAGAAAAACGCGCATACATACAAGAATAATTTCGAGGGCCACGAAGAAAGAAGGCAGATCGGATCGCTTGGCCCGATCACAGCAAGCACTGCTCTCACTCTCTTCTTCGCGCGCTGCTATCCTTGCGGGACCCGCGTGTAATGATGATTTGGAAGGGCCACGAAGAAGGATGATTGCGGCGGATCGGATCGCTTCGACTAATCACAGCAAGCATGGCTTCGACATTTTGAGTCGGCGCGCGCAAGCTATTCTTTCCTTTGACCACAGCCGCATACGACAGACCATCCAATCCGGATTGGACGGTCGAAAGGGCCACCGCCTCTTTCATCACCCAACAGTCGTCAAACTCCGAACACTGCTGCATGCTTGCTGTATTTGCCCAACATGAAGCACGCCGGGCAGCACAGCAGGGTCATCCTGTGGCTTTTATTTTTCCCGAGCTGCACAAGGCGCTCACGCAAGGAGAGCGAGAGCTTGAAATGCCCTCAAGAGTTTCGAAATAAGACGTCTTCTCAACCGATGGTGTGTCCGTCTGTGTGTGTCCTCGTCCCACTTGTTCTGGGCACCCACAGCCTACACCAGTCTGCACTATGGGGTGTGTACACGTGTTTGATGCAACGGCCGGGGTCGCGCAGGAGGAGATGGGGACACAGAGGTTTTGTGTTATCTTCAAATACTGACATGAAAACCATCCAGTCTCTCTTTCGTGTTTGCGTGTACTCACGACACTGCTGCTGCGCGCTGTTTACGTCCAACTTGCAACTTGCGATTGTTTTAACTCCGGAGAGATTCAAACCAACAGCTTTACACTCAAGCTTTTTACGAGGTTACCAACTACTGCTGTCACCGGCCGAGCGCATGGAAAAGCGAATCTGTTCACATTCGCAGGTTCATGAAACGACACGCGTCCACGATCTTAACGCCGATCGGTCTTTGCGTAAGCTTATTCTTGTTGTCAATTTCGGACGAACGGCTGAAACACACGCAGCATAAAAGACAACAACGCAACCAAAAAAACAACAACGCGGTCTCCTCTACCAGCAAGCAAATGATGCACCCGCAATTATCCACAAAAACAACCATTTCTACAGCGTTCCTGCCTCACGTTACACACTCACAACAATCGAGACTGGGAAGGACGGTGGAGCCGTGACCTAGACCTGATCGTCAACACAGGGCAGGCGTTTGGGACTCGCACCACCTTCTTGCGCGACCGCAGCACAGGAGAACAACCTAGCGAAAAAAAGCCTCAGTCCAAAACAAAAGGGGGGTTGTGGAACCGGAGTGGCGCTTGCTCGAAGAGGCGGTATTCATCCCCCCTTTCATCGGCGTGACGTGCCTCCGTATCCGGCCTGCATGCCTCCCCCGCCCCCGCCTCCGCCCCCACCGGCGCCCGAACCCCTCCTCCGGTACGCCCGGCCGCCGCTGCCCCCCCCTCCAAAGGTACCGGTCCCGTAGCCTTGATTCCAAGCCATGCCACCCCTTGCGGGAGCATGCCTCCGATGACGGGGCCGGAGCATGTATCCGAGAGCGGCTCCTATTCCGCCACCGGCCAGCCATGGAAACATGCCCCCTCCTTGAGCGGTAGCGGAGGTGGCGGGCGCGGTTCCGGCAGCAGCGGCCCCCTTAGAAGGGGGGCCGCCCGCGCTGTTGTCCGTACCGCCCCCCCTCCAGTTGTCACCGCCGCCGCCGCCGCCGCCGCCGCCGCCACCGCCACCGCCGCCCCATCCGCCGCCGCCTCCGCCCGAGGTTGGTGGCGGCGGCGATGGGCCTACACAGGAGGGAGAGAAGCAACAAGTATGTGCGCCGATCAACCGGGGGACACGAGAAGCAGGCAACGATGGTAAAACATGGGGGGAGGGTACCACCAAACGTTGTTTGCTTGGGGGGTAGGGAGGCAATACGCTGTGCAGAGAAGGGGAGAGGGGGGGGAGGTGCCCACGAGCTTGCCGAAGAGTACAAGACGCAACTTTGGGTGGGGTTGGAGGTAAGGATTGGTGTGTGCATGTAGACGCGAGACTCAAGACTCGGATTTGATTCGACCGAGTCCCAGTCGATGTGAAACAAAAAACAAGAAAAAAAGCATCTTGATGTCACCCGTCAACACTACAATAGCCATGAGCCTCTCGAACGCGCGACACTCTTGATTGGGCGGCAAAAGCACGACGAGAGGTAAGGGCGCCGCACACGGTAAATGAGCCATCAATGTAACAGTACCCTAGGACCGGAGAGGTTGAGCAAAGACGACAGCGACCGCTTGTGAAGACGAGCGAAAATATACATCCGTGAGAGAGGTGTGGACTCCAAAACAAGAAAACAAGCTGCTCCCTTTCTGCCATGCGGAAAATCAGGATGGAACACAAAAATGACGGACTACACTTGCAAGCAGCATGCTACAGACGAAACACCGTTGCACCGCGACACTCTGGAAACCAAACACGCCGCTGCAGCCATTCATGGTGTGGGATCTCCATTCGTACACAGCTAGCAATCAAAACCGAAACCCGTGCGCCAGCTTGCCCCTGCCACTACTGCTGCTGTGTAGACCGATAACAACACGCGGCTTTCTCACACCCCTTTTCCTCTCTCCCCCCCCCACGGCACAGCGTTCTTCCAGTTCCATGCGTCGTCCCACTCACCACCGCCAAAGGGGGTCTCCGCGGCCCGCAGGAACGTGTTGTACAACACGTAGCCGACCACCCCTAGCACGGCCCACGTCACGAGACGGCTGCCGAAATCCCTCCCCGTCCCCACTTCCCCACGCCCGTGCTTTCTCCCGGCCGGCCGCCCGTCCCAGGTGGGATTATTGCCGTCTTCCCACGAGCGCGCGGAGCTCCCCCATCCGTCGTCGCCTACGCCGCCGCGGCCGCCGCCGTTCACGGGGGAAGCTTTGAGGGAGTAGATGAGCTGGCACGAGTCCTTGAGGATGTAGGGATCGTCTGGGTAGTCGTAGCCCTCACAGCCCACCTTGGTACACATGCAAGGAGCACGACGAAAAGGGCGGACAATCGGGGGAGGAGGCGATACGTAAAAAGTGAGAGTATGTTTAACCAGGTTAGGACAACTATGATCCACGAAGGGGATCGAACATACTAGTAAGTTTTCGCGTGAAGCAAAGCAGTACCTTGGCTGTCTTTGTTGGCGATCGAGCGGGGGTGTTGATACGGTGATGGGGCTCCGACCTGAATCTGGACAATAACAAAAAACCTTCTGATTGACCGAGCTTGGGAACCATGTGTGCTTGTGTTGAACGCTTCACGAAGTATTGGGCGGGGGGGCGCAGCAAAACGCCGTTTCTCGCCGCACAGCAACCAGTGCCCAATCCATCTCCGTAGGCATGACTAAGGGTGTCAGCGCAGACAAAAGTCAATGTGTCGCCTGCCACGGTCGACCAACTTATCGTTGTTGTTTTCGGTGCTGTTACTTCAACAGTCAATGGCAAATAGCCGTTTCGCAGCAGTGACCCCCACAGACCGAGAGGATTAAGGAGAACGGTGATTCCAACGAGCGACACAGGGCTGACCGCTATGAAGCGCATCGCGACGTACGGCCTGACAGGGCCTACCATGCAGCTTGTACCAAACGCAGAGTAGCATTCTGCCGCTAGGCGTATCACTCAACGCCGACAGAACAACTGCTGGTTGGAGGGAGAAACTTGGCCTCGGGATCCAAGTACAACAAGACGAAAAGCTCAAACGGATTCATTAACCCCTTTCGGTCTAGGCTGGACTGTCAGTTATTTCTTTTTGCGCCAAAACAAAAATATAAGAGCGAGAGCGAGCGGGAGAGAGAAGGGCAGAGAAAGACACCAGTGTACTTCTGCACACGCAACAGCTATTTCCACCTGTAGGCCATGAGGGAAGCCGGTGACAGGGTGACGGCCACAGACAGGGTCGTAGAAGGGTTGATGGGTGGTCGCGCTGCCGTCAGTAGAGCAGGTTGCTGTGTAGACTTTGGAATGATCAGTCGTCTAGCCGCCTCAACTAATCTATTTTCGGTATGCTGTAAATGATCAGTCCAGAGAGGGTAAAATGATGAGTAAAGACCCATAGCTGGTATTTGTACTTCTGTACTTCTCTGTTCCCTGTCCCCCCCCGAAACGTGCCCCGCCAGCACTCTAGAGCTCCGGTGTTTTTCAAACAACAAGCACATCCACCAGCACACATCTGTACGTTTCGTGGGTTCCTAGGTTCGGGCGAGGATATGTGTGGCGCTACGAGTGTGGATGTGTTGCTGGTTTGTTTTACTCGTCTACAACATAGTGCTGTTGTAGCGTTCGTTGTAGCTGCTGATACAATGACTGCTGGATCTTGGGAACGATTTTCAAATTGTTGGGAAATGCAGCAAACCACACGATATCCTCGATATCTGGGCTTCGGCAGGGCTTGCAATACCCCTCCCGTGCTTTATATGTATGTATGTATGCACACACACGTTCATGTACATACGTTGAGAGATTCATGATTTAAAAGTGATTGACCCAATTCCAGAGACCTTGATATTACCCGCTGTCACTGACGTCTCTTCATTGGTCAGCCGGTTAGCGCGGGTGCTATAAATTTAGACATACCTACCTATGGACTTGCCAACACACGGCGCGAAGGGCTGCAGGGCGGCAACTCCACGACTTGCCACTACACCAGCATGTGCAAATGATCAATCATTGATCAGTCAGAACGCCTGAAGACTCAAAAGGGTTAATCAACCCGTTCATGTGTTTTATGTCATACCTCGACAGAGGAGAAGCTGTAACCGTCTGGCATGTTGGCCTCGCACTTCCACGCCGCGTCGGTGCCGTCGCTCCCCATGTTGTAGCACTGGACGACTTGCGGAGTCCACTCTTGGCATCCTCCTGGTGTAGGTTGCAGGTCGTTAGAGCCGAGAGACACGAAAGAACAGAGTGGGGAAGGAGATGACACAACATAATTGGGTGGGGGGGGAGTAGAGAGAGCAGTGTCTTCCCCTGTCAAACACTAGAAGAGACAATGTGAGATGGATGAATTCGGAGAACGGTGCCGCTCTGGTGGGGGTATTTCTCAAGGGCGTTGATCGATTGTTTGCGCAGCTCGGTTGGGGGTCGTGTTGCTCCTGTCCAAGAAGCGAAAACGAAAGGCACGAGCTAAAGCAAGATGGTCTTTCGTCACGTGCAACAAGAGAGCATGAATACCACTTGAACGTTGTCTCCCTGAGCGTTGCCTTTCTATGCAGGAGAGGCAAAGGGGTGGGGGGGTGGCGTTGCATACATTACTCAAGAATAGGGTGAACGCTGTCTACTGCCCTGGTGGTAATAGCGCACCGAGGATAAAAACACGCGTTCGCTGGACAGCGCTACTAATGGATGACGCCCGTATCAAAAGATATGTTCAAGTTGTACCCACTGCACCAGGTCGATAATGATGCGCAGCAACCACCGCCGTACCATTTGAGAGCCGTGCGTTTTAATGGAGCGCTACGACGTCCAAAGAGGACAGGACAGAGCCGCACGCTCTGGTTATTGCCAGGAAACTTTCTGGTGGCCATGTAGCATTTTTGTGACCACGGACCGAGTCTTCTTTAGATTTTGGGATTAGCAACTGACACGAAACAACAACGCACACGCCGCGCGCGGCGAGAGTCTCTGACGAGCGTAGAAAAAAAGTGTGTTAACTCCTCGGGCGCGAAGTGACCCAAAGGCTGGCGTATTGGAGGAGGAATTCATTGCAGAGTGGTCCGCGTGTAGAACAAACGCAACAACCACAACCAACCTATGTAGCTTGCACAAGTTCTCGCTGTGGTGGTGTGCCGCCGGCTGGACACGTGTACGCCGTCACACCTTTGTTGGATGCCGGGAGCTTTCTCCGCGTGGCAGGAACTATTTTGCTATTTTGTGGGTAGTCACACCTTCGTACGATCGCAAGCACCGATGAAACAAACGTACCTCGACAGACTAGCTGTGGAACAGGAGCAGAACGTCTCCCGGCGGTGTCCCTCGAGTCGTGGAGCGTTACAACCTGGGTGCATGGAAACAAAGAACGATAGACGGAAACCAAGGCAGGAAACAGATGAAGGTCGACGACTGCTGTACTCGACTTCGGGCAGTTGCAGCATAGACTAATCGAAAGGCCCGTTTTGATTGGCCAACCGATGAAGCAGACTTCAGCATGCCCCGCCTCCCTCTCTGCTGTGTGTTAGTGTTTCTGTGCACACACAAAGTTATCTGCACCGCATTTACACAATCCGGACACATGTGTGTGTACCTCCCTTAGGTTTGTCAGCGACAGCATGGCGATGGGGAAACTTCAATCAGGACAACATGCACTGCTATATAGCGCAACCGCAGCTCTCGCCGAGCCGAACGCACTGATCGACAGTCGATAGACCCCAGTAACACACACGCTCGCTCAACCAAAGCTTCGGGTGTGTAGCTGAGGCAAATAAACCAAAGGACACCCAAATGTTGCAGCGTAACCGCTCCGTAGCTTGCCGGAGTAAATCGGAGTATGCATAATAGGACAAATCTTGTGTGCGGGAATTGTAGGTCATACCTTGACGGCATCCAGGAGGATGCGGCCATCGTTTCGCGCTTGGCTTCGTGTTGTAGCTGCGTTAACGAGTTCTCCGGCTCCTAGTACGAGGCTGGCCAGCGCCCTTCTCGGCATCTTCATCTTGCGTGTGTGTAGCCCGCGCAGAGTGAGCGGGAGTTGGGAGCAGGCGCACGAAACACGAAACACGAAACAACTAGGGGGGGGCACACAGATTGGCGATATCGCATACCATGAAGACACACGCAGCAACAGAGGGGGGTCTTCGCCAATATCGCGAAAACGAAGACGACGAGGAGTCACAAACCGGGAACACACGTTTTGTGAAGATAGACTACGGCTGCTGTGTTTGGTCTCACGAACTCGAGCAATCGCAACCCACGGACCTGCCAGGAGGCGCGTGCACGACGCACATCGCTCGGCGACGGCAGGGGTGAACACGCGCGCTCCTCCTTACCCTGGAAAAAGCAGATTAGATTACAATCAATCGCCCGACAATAGAGGGAGAGGAAAAGGAGGAGAGAGAGCGGATTTACAGGAGGAGTGTCTCGGGAAAGCCAGGGGGTACTTGCGGAGTGCAGGGCAGGGCCCCAGCGACCATGGCGAATGGGACAAGAACAGCTCGATCAAGTCGGCCGCATCGGCCACCGCCGACCGCTGTGCGCGAGATTCGAATCCCGGAGTCGTACATCGTGATTCTACAACCGACGGTGACACCTTACGAGATGCTCTCGTCTGTACTCAAGGGCTACAAGCCCACGTTTACCTACAGCTCTATCTTCACAGGGTTTGCAGTAGACCGCGTTCCGATGCAAAAGGCTCACGAGGTGAGCGAGAAGGAGTATTGTCGGTGGTGTTTCCCCCACCAACCCCCGCTGCTACTGACATTTTTGTGTTGTCTAAACTCTGCCTGCTGGCATGATGTTCAGGTATTTGTTGTTGTCCCAGGCTGTCATATACGATTTGTGAACAAATAACAAGCAACCCAGCAGCCAGCAGCAGTTTGTGTGTGAAATCAAACGAAAATCTCTACCTCCTCTCTTCTCTCTCCCGGAGCTCGTGGCCGCACCATAGCAGAGTTTTGTACACGCCGGCCTGCCGCCTGTTTCGTGAGGCACAAAAGGTCTTATTCTTGGATGCATGCGGCACGGACCCTTTTCATGCGGGCGCCAATCCCACAGATATTCCTTGCTGTCGGTATATCTTCACGGGCAGAAGGCGCTGGAACCGCCATGAGTTTTTTTCTCTCGTCTGCTTGCTGAATTCTCTCTCTCTCACACACACGACGGTCGTTCCGTTTTTTTCTTGGTCTGGAGGACTTTCTTTTTTGCGCTCTTTCCCTCTAACAACCCGCGCGCCGCTCCCCCCCGCACGGTTCCCGATCACGCCTGAGTAGATCCGACTAGATAACCGGGTGCTGAAGGTCGTGGAGAACCGCGTGGTGAGCTCGTTAAGCAAGGAGCTGCTCATCGAAACGTTACAGGTCAGCCCCATCACATATTTGTGTGATCAAATCTGCTCCCAAAAGAGACGTGGGTCTTCCTACAACCAAAAGTACTTCGTACTTGACTGCCGACCATTCTTTTCGTGGTACGAATTCGATACAACTGCCTGTCTCTTTTTTTGTCGTGCGGCCAGGCTCGAAGGGGGGGGCGGGGCGAACAGCCTCTTCCTCGCAGGTGTATGTTGTTCCTACATTGATGTGTTGAGCCCCAAGCAAGCAAGGCGTCCATAACGGAAGGCTTGCGAAGAAGACTTTCGTGCGTTCGCGACTGGTGATCCACTCGGTTACTCGCGCCTCGTTGAATTGCTACTGCTGTATGCAAACTGTTCGTTTTTTTGTGTGTTGTTGTTCAAGCAACAGCGACAGCAGCTCAGTGCCTTCCCGTCTGTTTGGTTGGCTTGTTCCACGACTGACTCTAGCCTTGGATGTCTATCTAGCCGTCCTTGTGTGGATTTTCGGTCGATGTTTGCCCTAGGGACAGACACGGTGAATGCATACATTTGCTACATACCCTTGGTAGTCTTGAATTGAAAGGAGGTGTTAATCAAGAATACAGTGCGCGCGTGGGTAGCATACCGTATATGACACAAGATAACACACCCCCTGGACCGATTTTCAAAGCTCGAATACTCCACGACGAAGAGGATGCATAAACGAAATGTCACATTTTCGAAAAGCTCTCGACGAGACGGTTTCAACGCCGCCATTGTCGGCGCTGTGACTGTTCCTGCAGTTGAGAAATCGAGCTTCGAAAATCGGTCAAGGGTGTGTGTTATCTTGTGTCATATACGTAAGTATTCCATGTATCCCAGGATCCTCCCTGATTCTTCCTGTCGACGAGCACACAGGCCAACAACGAACTGGCAAATTGCAGGTTCGACCATCGAAGGCTTTGGACGATCATGACCAAACTGTCATAGGGAACACCGAAGCAGTGACAACTTGAAAACGGGGCGGTAGGGGGACCCTGTCGGCGTCTGCGTGCTTGCAACAACAAAATCGGCTGCTGGCCATGAATATCCACGGCACGGCGATTAGGATCGAAGTGTTTTTTTGTGCCAAACTCCACTCACACAATCAGTTCATCCTATGGACCGAGAGGGAAGCCAGGTACAGGAGCGACGCATTCCGTGAGAGACCCAACCCCAAAACCGTGTCCCATGGATAAGAGAGTGTTCGCGTTTGTCACCAACGCCGTAGAGCAGGGCTTGTCTCTCGCGCCAGAGTACAACGAACTTGGCAAGACTTGGACTATTTGGCGTGTATGGGGCTGCTGCCTTTTGTGTAACGTCGTTGGGTGCGGTATTGTTTATCTGAGGTCCATCTAAGATAGAAAGTGTTTTGCACCACACATCATTGAGTGGACGCGCGGCCGGCGGCCGTTCTACGCAAAGCTGCCTCCCGAGGCCGTGTCGGCAGCTCGGCTTTCCTACTTCCAACCCGTGGTCTGGTTGGGTGTTGGCATGTAAATGATTCAGTTTGTAGATACCCAGTTCGTGAGGAAATTTTACTTTTTTCGTCCGCGCTGGCTACGAATGATTGAGTTGTTATGTTGATACCCAGTTCGGGGAGGAAATTTCTTCGCCATCAATACTGGCTCTATAAGGTCGCTGGGTGTGTGTTGTCGAGCTGTGGTCCGAGGGTGCGCATACCACATTATTTTGTAAGTCGACCCGCGCCCAGCCATGGTAGGCAAGGCTACTTACTCCCCGTGCTTTGCGAGATCGGCTTTGTGCCTAGGTTGGTTGGAGAATTTTCTTTTCACTCCTCGCGCCAACAAAAACTGGTTCGGTTGCTAGCCAGCTCAGCTCGTCGAGGAAATTCTTTTCAAATTGACGCGGAAGGTGTGTTGTAAAGCCCACGGGACGTAACGATTACATTGTAGAGGGTTCGTCTAAATAGGATTGAACCTACAGCAGTGGTTGACCACATGCATTATGTCCATCCTTATGTTAACGACACACTCCCATAAACTCCAACCGGGCGCGTGCTGTTGACTTGTGGAATCATGTGCAGTCCTCGGCAATAAACACGTGTGCCTGCGTCCCCATTAATGCCGGACGCCAGGGAGTCTTTGCACCAAGTCATGTGTTGCTCATTTTCTGCACGTTGTGGATGCCGTATTTTTTTTTCTCAAGAACGGTTCAGCCGTACACCCGTCCTCGGTGGTGTGACCATAAAGACGTGGATTTTTTTTCCGTTCCGCACACAACGCGCGACGAAGTATTGGCTGTCCCCCATAATGCGGATCATTAGTACTTGGTCGAACGCGGCGAGGCCTGTGTGGTGCTTGTTGCTGTTTTTGCTGCAAGGCACTAATAGGCCGTTGGACCGCATAGTCTAACGGTAACGATGAAGCTGGTGTTGCTACTGCTACTGCCCTTGGGTCCTGCCGTGTGAAGATCACGCACAGCAGTATTCATCGGCAGTTTTCCTTCCTGGTGTACTGCAGCACCGGCTTATGTCAAGTTCAGTTCCGGGTCTTCCCAGCACTCCTTACCTCTACCTACCTAGCATGCATGGCGCCAAGAGTAGAGTTCAAGCCCACTTGTCAAGTCTCACGTCAGGTGTGGCGAGTATTGATGGAAACTCACTGGCTGATCGAAGCACATGTGCATGCGTTGCAATTTTGTGACTTGATGTTGCCGGAAATTCATTTGATGCCGGCCGTTCATCGCTGACGCGTACTCGCCCTCGCCCTCGCCCTCGCCCCCCCCCTCTCCGCGCCCTGGCCGCTCCCCCCGCCAGACCAAGTACACCGTCGTCAACCGCGACACCGGGGAGTTGTACGATGTGCGGGAGATCGACACGTCGATGCCCTACCGCTACTCCGTCCTGCCGCACGACGTGCCTGTGCCAAGCAAGGCGCGACAGGTCTTGGGCATTAACGAACAACACACGCACGTCCCACCGAAGGCAGCCAAGGTGCGAGATCTTGGACGGATCCATTTTTCGGAAAATCGTACTTTGTATCTGCTATGTCACACCACTCTTTTTGTCGCGCGCGGGCGGGCGGACGTTCAGTGTCTGTCTTGTCGCGTCGCCGTCATTTCCCCCATGAACAGTCGGAGCCGCGCGCCGAAGCGGAGATGGCAGTATGAACGCACTCCTATTTTTGCGTGCACTAGGTGTTGTGGTTACGGGTGGTGTTGATTGCTAGGACACTTTCTGTGCGTTCACGATCCGGGGGCGCAGGAAGGCGTAATGAAGTGCTGTTGCGTGCTCGCGTAATGACGCGCCAAGAAATGCCTTGCGTTTCTGGCGAGACTCTGCGGATTACTGCCGTCGCAGTCCTCTTCCTTATTGGTCGGATGGGTCAAAACTGTGCTTTTCGTCGATGTCGGAATCCGCGCGTGAAGTGACCCCGTCTTCGTCCTCGCGCGCTACAAGTACGTTCTCGCTAGATACGTTTTCTCTTGTCCCCCCCCCCCGCGTTCTCTTTGTGTTAACAGTCCAGTGTATCTGTAATTCTCTCTCTCTCTCTCTCTCTCTCCAACGGCTTTTTTTCTTCTTTGTTGTCGTGCTCTCGTGCCGCCATCATTTACACGTTTTTGTGTGTTGTGTGAAGGTGTTCGGCCACAACCCGTACCGTCAGCACGTGACTCCGCGGGACGGAAACATCACGGATAAGGCGGCGCAGGTTCTCGGGGTGATACCGCAGTCTGCGGGGGCGGGGGGTAGGGGCGGGGGGGGGTACAGGCGGTCGCACGTGAGGCAAGGTCCACGAGGAACGGTGGAGGAAGAGGTGAGAAAAGTTGTTACGACGCCCGCCGATGGTGTTTGGGGTATTTGAGCGTTTTTGATGGTGCCCTCTTATAACCGCGGGCGGGATCGCTGCGCAGAAGTTTGGACGGACCGTCGAGAGCATGCGGGGGAGTAGACGCGTTATGGCCATCTTTGTGGTGATGTACCGCTTACCGCCTTGTGCCGTGTAGGAGGTTCATGAAGTTGGGAGTATATTCCCTCCCCCGTGGTGTTCTCGGAGTTGTCGCCTCCCTGTGTCGTCACTCGCCTTACCCTGCTCTCGAGCTTAACAATAGTCGCGGTGTAAGGGCTACGCGGCCCAACGACGGTGTTCTATTCATTCTACGCGCTCTCCCGGACCGTTCAACGCGGGAACCAGTGTACTGCTCTGCTACGGTTGTGGTGTGGGGTAGTATCGCCCCCCCGGGAGCGTGTGCAACGGACAGTGTCAACTTGAGATCCGCCAAACGTAGCTGTCCCTGCACCCTCATCACGCCCTGGGTGGTGACAGTGTTGATGCGGTTAGGGTTAGGGTCAGTTGCCACGTTTCGCTCTTGCGGACCATCAGTGTTCGCCGAGTTGCATTGGCATCCATGGTAGTTCCACCCGTTAGGCCTCGCCAGCACGTTCGGCTCGCACAATTTAGTGCGTGAATTGCTCCTGGTGTCTTGGTCTCGTTTGCCGCGGGAGCACGGCTTGGTGTCCTTGCAAACACGGCTACTGCTGTAGCGGATCTGGCGTGCTCTCGGCCAGCGTTGCGTGTTGCAAGTCTCATAATTTCGACCGAGCGTGGTGGCTGGTTGCTCCGCGTGCACGTCACTCTACCTGGCGGTTGTATCTCTGTCCGTGATCTCTTTTCCGTAGCTCTCACGGCCGTGCTTGCGTACCATGCCACAAAAGCCTCTTACTGACCCTCCCCCCCCACCCCGGTTCCTTTCCGCCGTGTTTTGATCATGTCTTGTCGTGTCGTGCTTACCAGGACGACGCGGACTGGGGGGAGCCGCTCGATTCGATGGGGGGTGACGATGGGATGGGGATATTGCACGGCCACGGGCGAGATTTCTATATGGGGAGTTCTCAGAGACCCGCAGAGATGGTGAGCAAGCGGCGCTTGTCGGTGTTCGAGTATGTCCCGCCGGCCTCTGTGGAAGGCGGAGCGGTTGCTGTTGTTGTTGTTTTCACGTTTCAAACTCTCAACACAATGATCGCGCAGTTGTTGCTGTTGCTTTTTTCCTCACGCCAATAAATCAAGGCCATCTCTTCTCGGTACTTTCTAGCATCCGTCCCGGTGATGACTTCCGTGGTCAGAGGCCAACTATCCTAGAAGGGATGCACACGATATAAATCACAACAACAAATACAGACTCAGAAATATCCTCCAACGCGATTGCAAGTCACAAGTGGTGCGCGGCGATCAACGCTGTGTCGTTTTTTACGTCACAATCCCAATCCCCGCTTTTGTGGTGGACGCGTCTGGTCCTGGTAGGCAATTGTGTGTATGGGCGTGCATTCATGCATCCACGTAGAACAAGCACGTTTGTAGCAATATGTTCTAGGCATCTTAGAGTTGATGTTGTCAAGCCGAAACGATCGTGGCTTTCGAAATGAATCAGCGTGCTAAGGCCGGCAGGACAGATTGACGGAATGGTCTGGTGGGTGTACTCATAGGGTGTACTCATAGTCGCGCATGCCGTAGGCGTTAGACCATTAACCTCGCATCCCTACAAGCCGGGACGGAGTCTGGTGGGACAGGTGATATCATGTTTGTGCTGTTGCATGCTGCTTGGCGAAAGGTCCTAGACCGTTCGGCTCTGGACGAATGTAGAGTGAGACAGCCTTCTGCGCAATACCAAGCGTGCTTGGTACACGTTACCTCCCCTCCCCCTTCCCACTTGCGACCCTCGTGCCGCCCTCCCTGAGCGCTTGTTTCGCAACACCCTGATGAAAAGTTTGCTCGCAAAAAAGAATCTCGCAGGACGAGAGACTGCTGTGTTCTGAACCCGTTTTTCTGTTCCACCCGCTGCATTTCCTTTGGTGCCGGAAAGCAGGGGTAGCAACAGCAGCAGCAGCACTAGTTGACCCGTACCCCACTCGTTTGTTTTTTTCCCTTGCCAGACTTCGGACGGGCCGTATGACGACGACGAGGAGGGGGACGATCTCCCCGTGGCGCTTTGGAAGCAACAGAGGCGAGGGCACGGTACCCGCAACCAATGAAAAAACTTGATATCTTAGCTGTTTTACGGGGAGGGGGGGTGCGGGAGGGGGGGTGTTCAGTTTTTAAGGGGGCGGGGGGGGGGGGTTGAACGAGAACCTGGCGCGGCGGCGGGAGGTCCGATCGCACTGATACCCTCTATCCTTGGGCCTGAGGCTTGACGGAGGGAAGGAAGCGGATCGCAAGGACCGGAAAACACCTGCACCCTTCGCCGTTCTTTGTGCCGACAAGCCGCCGCCGCCGCCGTCGCCACTGCCGTCGCCGCTGCGAATGTAGAACATATGCCCTCGAGGCTTTCATACGCGCGATTGGGGGAAGAGGCGAAGAGGTTCATTGGGGGGTCGTGGCCAGCGCGCACGGGGGGCCGGGGGACGCATGGTCGCGGGGGGGCGGTGAGGGATACGTCCAAGCCGCAGCTGCTATCGCCGCCAAGCTAGTGGATGGATTAGGGCCTTGGTGCGCCGCCAGCGGCTGCTGTTATCGCCGTACTAGGTTGTGGCAACCGGCGAGTAGATGGGGCGGAGATTGCTCATTGAACATAATACTGGGAGCTTGGCGACATACACACCGACAAGAGATTGGATGACATGCGCCGTGATTTGGCTCCTGATGCGGGCAACACGTTGAGGGACCAGCCTCCTGGATGCATGGATAAAGCGTGGTGATCTTGTGCTTCGTGGGCCTGCTCCAGGGCGGGTAGCCAACGCTGTTGCTGCACTGGTGTTTGGGGAGGGGCCTCGTGGTAGGGCGAAAACAAGGCGGGGCCTACGTGGGCGCCCCAACAGCATGCGAGTGCAGTCGTGTCTCTGCACGCTCTCGCCGCAATTGGGAAACACGGCAGGGCGTACGGCCGGGTGTTCGGCGAACCCACGGTTGAGGGTTGCAGGACAAATGGGCGCAGTTGCGAGGCGAGGACATCGCTTCGGCTCTCTCTCTTAGCTGTGTCTCGAGACCCCCCCCGACGAGGCTGCGCATATTTTTGAGTGAGGGGGAAGGGAACGTAAGAATTTGGATGCGGCTATTGAACGCTCTCAAAATAAGAATGTCTTCCGTGTGAGAGTAGGAATGGATGTAAGCGCTCGTTATCCGAATGGGTCGTTGCTTTGGGCTTTCGACAGCGAGGATCGTCTTTGGTTATTAGCAAACAGATGCAGCAACAGATGTAGCGGCAGCACCAGCACCAGCAGCATCAGCAGGATTGTCTTTCTCCTTCCCTCACGTACTCGTCAGTAGGGTAGCGCTTCAGCGTCCCCCACGTTTTGGTGTTACGGTCTAATATTTCTTGTGTTTTGTATTACTAGCTACCCTTTGGTTTTCGTTTGGCGTTTGTGGGGGAATCGGCGAGGTGGTCGTGGTGTAGCTGCTTCTGGGCGGCGGGGTGGTTTGCGATCTTAGCTGCCGGCGGTGCTGCTGTGTTGCTGGCCCAGTACCACTGAATCAGACGGTTCTTGCTCCCAGGGGCACGAAGGAGTGGTCGTTGGTTGGTCGTCGATGTCGGGTCGAGCGGGGCACAAGCGCGTTTATTTACGATGCCGCTTGTCCGCGAACCCTGGGTCTACCCATTTGGAAAATTGAAAAAAAGTTGCTTGGATGATGGTGCGACGGTAAAGTTGTTTCGAAGCGGAACGAAGGAATCTCGCGTTGTGAATTGGGAGCAAGTTAGAAGTATCTTGGCCTGTTTGGCGCTGTTTTTTGGGACATGACCATTATCTAAGAAGAAAGAAACCGTTACACGTGAAGCGAGTTTGTCTTTTCTACTGCACGCACCACCCGTCGCACACGTTCGGTGTGTGTTGAGGCGGTAGGTCGTTGTTCTTATTGTTGCTGTGGGTTTTCTCGTTGTTATACGCGTAGTTGATCGTCTCTCTTCTTTTTTTTTATCCTGTCTGTTTCGGTTTTTATTCTAGTTCCTCCTCTGTGATCGTTAGTCATTTGATTGATTGATCAGAAAAATGGATAGTCATTTTATGTGTTCGTTGAACCGACTCCCTGGCTGTAGCTCCCAATTCCGCGGTCGCGCGGACGCGGGTGGGTGAAATCGTTTCGCATGTTGTTTCCACGTCAATCCCCTCCTCCGCTTGCCATTTTCGTAGATCGCTTGATGCCCGACGCTCGCAGATTTTGCATTCATAATTATATTCATGTTGAGAGGGGGCTCTGGCAGGCATTGAACGAATGAATGGAGAGCGAGGAGGGAGGCTTGATGTGTGTGTGTTTTTTGATACTAGTGTTTGGCAACGTTGCTTAGCTTGTGATCGTTTTACTTCATTGGCGTCAGTCAGCGGGCGGGTTGGGGATTTGCTGTGCGTTTACGTGGATTCATCGTGGTGAGCCAGACACGAGGAACAGAGTAGAGCACTTACGTATGCCACGACACAACAACACTTGCAAGCTAGGAGATATCTCTCGTGTGTTTTTTTGCGTGAGCTTTTATTTTATTTTGGCGGGCTTTTCTTAGTTAAGTACATCGTGGGAGAGTAGTAGTGGGGGCATAGCACACACGCTTCTCCTTGCAGCGAGAGGAACAAGCCTACATATTTTGGGTGCAACACGATGTTCGGGAGGACGCGGGCGAGAAATGGTAGCGCTATTGATATTATCGTCTTCCGACGACCTGTAGGCCCGACCGATTGTCGGAAATGAAAGAAACTTGTAATCCAGACATCGAAATATGATCGATCTCGACGTTTGTAGTGGTGCAAAATGATGCACCTCTTGCAATAATCTGAGCGGGTGCTTATCATCCCACAAGTTGTGTTCATTTATTGGGAGCTATGGCAAGGGCAATCAAAATGCTTTGGGCAACAGAAAGCGGTACACCGGGGAGTTAGGTGACGACAAACGGTACACCAGGAAATGCCTCGGGGAAATTGTGATTCCGAGGCCCCACGCTGATTGGTCAAGCCCACCCACCACCAAGTGTACTTGGCTGGGTTGTGGCCAGAGGGCGAGATGGTCGGAATACCAAATATAAATGTCAACAGCCCGGCGTCGGCAAGTTGTTTGCAGGCATTCGGATGTGGCCATGGTCAAGTTGGACCCATGATGATGAGATTTGGATCCGAGTCTTCTGGTGGCGAAAGTCATTCCGCACGCACACAACTGGTCGCCGCGGTGGTCTAGTGGGTAGCCTCGTAGCCTGCTAGGGGCCAGGTCATGGGTTCGAGTCCCGACAGAGTGAGTTTTTTCTCGCTTAAAAAATCCTGGTCTCCCTTGGAAGCGACGCGCTGCAAAGCTCGAGTGAACTTGATCGACTTCATAAGTCGCGAGGGAAGGGATTGCTGTACCCTTCTCGCGATAAAAACATCTCAGGCAGGAACCGCAGGAGGGGGTCCAACCCCCCCCTCCTATGTGACCCCGGTTGGGTCGTCTAGCTGGTAGAAGTGGAGGATAGCGGCCAGAGGGGCAGACGACAGAATCCAATGATGCGAGAAAACCAAACAAAAAAAACGTGCATGCGTGTGCATACGGCGGTGAGATAGCAGTGGCTCAAGCCGATGATACGGTCTTTGCGCAGGGGCAATTTTCTTTTTGTCTTCAACAGTAAAAAGGCGACAGGTGTAGCTGCGACAGAAACATCGACACGAGAAGTCCCGTTGCGGCATTCTCACTACTCTGTATTCACTTGTAACCCGCCAGGAAATTGTTCCGACCCCTCCTTCCGCACGAGGGGGTGAAATCCTGCTGTCTGTGTCGTCGTTTCCCCAAAATAAATGCGATCCAAACGTATGTATTTCTCAACACCCACGGTAAGCATTGTAACACACCGCTTCGACCGGGGCATTATCTCGAACGGGTTCTTCGCTGCAGTCATTCGTATTGATTTCCGTGCAAAGTCAAATGAACATGTGATGCTGCACGTTCATAGAGGGGCATCAGGCATGTTGGGGTGCGGGTGAGGATGCGTTTTTTCATCTGCGAGCCCCCCATTTCTGGGGCAATTTCTGTGTCAACCAGCTCACAAGCACAGCACAACACAGCAGTGGTGGTGGCACACCCAGTGCAATTTGAACACAGCCGTAGCACAACCACGAGCGGAGCTGGTGAAAGCTGGGAAGACCATGCAGTGAGTACGTACGGAGGAGGCAATTGGGTGCTCTGTAGTAGTTCATTTGGTCAACATTACGTCCTTTCTGCTGTTCGGGGACGGCGGCCCGTGTGTCAGTCAGCATCAACCCTCTTCTATCGGCTGAACGCTCATCTGTCATCCCTTCTGCCCTGCCCGTTGATTCACCCCTTTCCATTAGGCTTCGAAGAAATACAGTCGTAGCTGCCGTGCGACTCGTGCAGCCGCTCGTCAAGGCGAGCAACGCCCGAGGATTTGCGAGCTGTCCCCTGCGGGTGCACAACAGCGGAACATCTCCCAAAGCGTCGGCGTCTTGTCCGGCCGTGCAGAAGTTGTTGCCGAGGGCACCGTGTAGACAGGTCACCTCCACGACGACTACCCAACAGAGACAGGTTGCGGAGGTCGATGATCGTGGGCAAGTCTCCGACGAACCGCCAGCGAGGAACGGTGAGACAAAATGTTGCCGTGTATAGTAGCAAGCTTTACAAACACCTTGAAAATCCCCAGTCCCATCTTGTCAGTCGCACGCAAGAAATCACCCGCCCGAGCCCCAGATCCCAGATGGGTCCAGCTCGCCCGGGAGACACAACAAACCTTGCTTTGATATTAATTCCCTGTGTGCAAATACCAAACAGGTTGAGTTCTTCAAGTAGGAACTGAGGCGTCACTCTAGTGCAAATCAAGTGGTGCCGACTTGCCCTGCTGGGTGGACTACACTTACGCACTCGTTCGGTGTATGGACTGCTGTGTCACGTCCAGGACGTACGTTATTCAGTAGGTGTCCTGATATAGTTGTTGTTGTCTTCACATTAAAAACCGTTCCAATCTCTCTCTACCCAGTACCTTCGTTTGTCCGTACTGATACAACACTCGACGCGGTCGATTCCCTTGGTCGCAGGCTAACTTACCCTTAAAAGGTGCACTCAAATAAAATGGCCCCGAGGGGTACGCAAGTCAAAAGAAATCAACGACAGATATTCTGGAGTCCTCCACTCCCTCTGCGCGCTATGCGCGGTAACAACTGAGACCAGAGGAGTCACCACCACGGGCCGGAGAGAACGAGGTACACCCCCTTGGTTCAATCTTGGTACTTCACAACGCAAGCAGAGACAAGCCCATCTGGCACAGAAGAAGAGAGAAAAAGAGAAAAAGAGAAAAAGAGAAGAAAATAAAGGAAACAGTAAGGAAAGAGAAAATGAAATAGAAAGAGCGAGGACACATAGTGCCGGTGTCCAGGCGATTTGACCGGTACTAGACTTATACCGGGCACCGGCACTTCTCAGGACTGTTCGACCTCAGAGTGCAGCGCTTGCGCTTTGCGGGGCTGACAGTTTACCAAACGAACGGTATTTTGATCAATCGTGAGGTGGACGACGTGGGCGGGCTTCATTACCTTTCGTGAGGCTCTTGGACTGTCGACAACACGGCATTGGTCACACCAAAATTAACCTTGATTGACCAGATGGATTTGCTGCACAGCAGTTGTGCTCTTCCCACCTCAGCGCAAGCACTCGCTAGTGAAACATTGCTGCTGCCTTTCAACCGTAGACCGTGCTGCCCGATAAAAGTTCACGTCGCTATCAAATTATTATGTGTTGCATTGCAAGAAGCCCGTAGCGCTATGATTGTCCAGGCAACCTCAAAGGCACCCCTTGACAGCGAAAGAAAGACGCTCATGCATGCGCCCGATGTACATATGGAGGTAAAACATGGATGGATGAAGTGCTCCTTACATGAGCACACAAAAGCAGATGAAACCTAAAAAGGGGGTGAAGAAGATAACGAACTCCCCTGCTCCTTCGATACAAAGCTAGAGAGAAGACCAAGCCTTCAGAAGCAAGAAAAACGACTGGCCAACCAAAAGACGTCGTCAGTCTCAGTGCGGTCAAAAACAGAAATTATTTGTTTCTCGAGGAAATGAGAGGGTGTCATTGAGGAGGCTGAGCTATTCTCTGGGTAAAAGACAGAAATGGTAGAAACCGAGAGAGGAGAACTACGCGATTGCCAAGGCTTACTACTGTTGAACACGCGTTTGTTCGGAGTGTTTTCATCCTTCCTCAGAAGCATTTTATTTACCACCACTACTATATTCTTCACTAAAATCTTTCCACTCTTTATCGGGCTTTCATCTCTGGATTCTACGCCCCTGCGGCATTTGTTGTGAGGAAGGTCATCTCGCTCGAAACTCTTGTTGTTCCCTTCAACGCCATATATTCCTCCTGCATCATCACTGCTATCCTTGGCTTAATTTTCCATATCCTTCGTCACTACCACCATCTATCTTCCTTTTCGCTCGCCTTACTACTGAAATCCCAGCCTATTGGTGGAGCCTAGTCGATGGGTAAACCGTGACATTTGAAGACGTCACGCGTACCGAGAGAAATCGAGCTATTTTTGTAGCTCGAAGGGAAACCGTCTCCGAATCCTTTTGGCGTGGAAGGCTTGAGGCGAAAAAAGGCAGTGTGGGGGCGTGAACCGTCACTATTGACGGGTTCGATAGTGCCTGAACCGGCACTATAGCGGGCAGCCCTCAATAGTGCCCGTTTGGCACTATTCAACCGGCACTATATCGGGACACCTTCTGTATATACTGCTGTGGATAGTCCTCCCCTCTGATGATGTGCATCAATGCCGTGGCATCGTCACAATTTCGACCAATGCCACTCGCAAACCAGCGTCATTCACTTGTGCTTTGCTTCCAAAGCAGGTTGGGGAAGAGTTTGGCTCTGCCAAGCAAGCATCGCGTCCTCGTACAATGTACAACAGTCCGCTTGCTCTGCCGATGCTCTCCCGTGCTTGCAGAGAGTCAACACAAAAAATCCCACGTGTCCTCACCGCTTAAACCGCTCGCGTCGCGGTGGTGGAACGTGCTTTCCACACGTCAATCCAACGGCGTTTTTTCCCCCCTCCTCTTTGCTTTTGACAACGTTCCTTTTGACGACAATGGTTGCTTTTGACGACGTTCCTTTTGATAACAACGGTTATTTTTCTCTTCACCACGAGATCAGCGATAAATAATCACGAGCTGCACGAGAAGTGGGGCTGGAAGACCTCTGACCCTCTCTACTGGCCCTGCAAGATCATGGGCGTCTTCTCGACCAAGAACACGAACGCCCTGTCCTCCGCGCGGATGCTGCAGACCTGCCTCAACAACGCAGAGGTGTGTTAAAAGCCGCCACAGCGGTAGTAGAGTGCGACGCATGCCTGCAGGGTTCACGCGCGGAACACTCGCTGATCGCCACGATGAAGGCTTGCTACGACAAGTGCGCTTCGGTATAGCTCTCAAGTTCTTCACCGTAGGTAGCATGACGTAATATACCACACCCCTCTGGACCAATTTTCATAGGTCAGTTACTCCACGCCGAAGAGGATGTACGGATCGAACGATCTGTTGACAGAAAGCTCTCGATAGACGGTTCCAACCTCGCCATTGTCGGCACCGTCACCCTCTGTGCCATGGAGCAATCGAGCTTTGGAAGTCGATCCAGGGGGCGTGATACCTTGTGTCACCTATGGTATGCTTTTTTTTGTGGGTTTCCACAATTGCATGTCTGTTTCATGATGGTATTGGCAATGCTATAGGCCTTATGCCGCCAGACAACTTACCTTAAACATCGGAGCGAGAATCAGCATGAATATAGGTACGTATGCCCTACCCACTTGCTTGCCCCCCCCCCCGGCCGAGCAGTGCACGGAGTGGTATTCGGATGGAAAGATCAGCAACGAGTTCCTCCCAAAGCTTTTGTGGCTCAGCACCAACGTGTGGCTCATGTCCCGCCGACTACTCCGAGAGGTGGGTGGAGAGACACAGATCGCGTGACAGCATTTCTTGCAATGAAAATGCCTTTTTCCGTAAGCGATAAACCAGCAACAAATCATGTTGGTTTCGCCGCTGCAACTACGTTCGCGCTTTCAAGTCATGGAACCTCTGCACTCACATGACCATTGCCTGGTGTCGCGAGCTGGTCACCATCGACGGAGCATGCAGGTGGTCTGGATAGTAGTTGCAGCCCTGGTTGTAACCGCGCACAGTTATCGGTGTGTCACAGATGGTTGTTGGCCATCACTGCACTAAAACGTATCCACAATGTCGTCCTTTGTTTCGTCCGTAAGGGGGAACGGGGAAAGAAGGTCCAGGAGCTGCTGTTCGACGAGCTGTGGCGCGAGACAAAGCGGCAGATGCGCTCCATCGAGGTGGGAAGAAAGCCAACGACAGCAGTACCCGTGTCTTGAGAGGGTGATGCGGTGCAGTGTACATGGCTGCTGTGGATGTTAACGGTTTAGTGAAGCGTGTCAAGCTTTGGTTTGTGCTAGCGAATGACGGCCCCTCTATCGCAGCCACGGATGCGCTGATGCATCGGAGGCTGCAACCGGGTCATTTCTGTAGTTCTTCTCACGACCAAGTATCAGGTGTCTATTCATTGGTTTTGCCGGCGACTCATGGAGCACCGTGCCTTCCCTTCATACCCCAAACATGATGCTGTGTAAGTGTTGTTCCCTCGATTGAGACCGAGGTCGGACGGAAAGGCCTTCAATCCATATGGGGTGCAGTGCGAGTTGCAGGGGTGAATCTGAATGGGCTTTTCCTGGCTGTTGAATCGAAATCCGAGGTGTGTGGCCGCGCCAGATTCTGGCGCAGGGGGGCACACAGTGTTTTAGTTTCGAACTAGCACCGAACGACGGTGCTAATCACTACGTAATCACACGTTTCCCCTTCTGAATCGACGCTGCGTGGTAACCACAGGTATCCGAAATGATGCTCAAGAAGTATCTCGCTGAAGCTCAGCAGCACACGTTCATCACCCTTGTGCAGGTAAAAGTCAGCGCGACACGCGTACCCTTGCTGTTGATACTTACACCGGTCGCCCCGGTGGTCTAGTGGGTAGCCTCGCAGCCTGCTAAGGGCCAGGTCATGGGTTCGAGTCCCGGCAGAGAGAGTTTTTTTCTCACTAAATAAATCCTGGTCTAGGATGAAAGCGACGCGCTGCAAAGCTCGTTTGTTAGTAAACCATAATCGACTTCGTAAGTCGCGAGGGAAGGGATTGCTGTACCCTTCTCGCGATAAAAATACCTCAGGCATGAACCGCAGGAAGGGGTCCAACCCCCCCTCCTATGTGACCCCGGTTGGGTCGTCTAGCTAGTAGAAGTGGAGGATAGGGGCCAGAGGGGCAGACGGCAGAGTCCAATGATGGGAGAAAAACAAACAAAAAACTTTTAGCCGCTCGGGAACCACGGATGCCTGCGCTGTCTATACTGAAGAGGTTTTCTCCAAAAGTTACATTGGGGCGCTCTCGCCCTTGCTCTGCCGGAACGCTGTGTGCTTTTGAGTTGGTGCCGATAGTCGACCCAGCGGTTGTTCATGTCTTTGTAGGTCAGGCACACTACCGTGTGTGCTTCCCATGTGACCGCCTACGCTATAACTAAATAGCCGCTTGGTCGATCGGTCGGTATGCCGTTGGTGGCATGGTTACCCGGGTCTTCGGACAGAGAACAAGCTCAGCGCTATTTTGCCATTTTGTTGTTGTTGTTGTTGTTGTTGTCTCTCTCCTGCAAGATGCGGTTGATGAGTCCCGAGGCAGCCGCGGCTCGTTGTCCTCGCACTACTCCCACAGTTCACTTGGGCAGTTCTGAGTGTTCTCTCTCTCTCGCCGGCCATGTGTCTTCTCTGTACCTGCCTCGTTGGCCTTGCGCTATACCGGAACCTCCAGTATGACCATGCTTACACCCTCGAGTCTCGCGAGGAGCGTATGGACGTCCTCACGAGCGCCCTGTGGAGAGGTGTCTACATGAGCGACGAGAGCATCAAGGAGCCGCATGTTCGGGTGCTTGCGGAGTACGTCGACGCGGAACTCGCCGACATTTATGCGGTAGATGTGGTGAGTTTGTCGCAAGAGGGCTCCTGCTGGTCAGACCTCTGGCATTCTTCGCCGCGCGTGTTTACGCTGCAGTCTGGAAGCTGTCGGCGCTCTCCCGTCCAGGCGCGAGTGGTCTCCAATCGCCGAGAATAGTACCGACATGCATTCAAGTGCGAAGGTTTTGGGTGCCAAACGCTCTTGTCCCATCCTGTGCCGTCGCTGAAGGTCGGTTGAAGCAGACCCTCCCAAAGCGATACAGCTGCCGTGCAAGATCAAATGCTTGACCGCCACCATGTCCATGATCGCGCCCATCGCGATGGTACGGAAGCTAACACCCACCTTGTCCGTTTGTTTTCGTCACGTCCCGCTCGACCCCGTCCCCCCTTGGACGTTCCCCGCAGTGGGAATTCTTCGCTGTGTGCATTGAGTTTGCCCCGCCCCCTACGGCGGAGCTGAAGGCCGCCAGCAAGAAGGCGGCGAAAGGAGGCAGAGGAAAGCGTTCGTCGAGAAAGGGCATAGTGGCGGCAGCACCAGGACTAGAGGGGGATGCCGCCGATTCAACGACCGGGGGCAGGAGTGGAGGCATCGGGGAGAAGGTCCTCCACGGAGACTTCGGCAGCGGAGGCGGGAGGGAGGGGAGATGGCGCGCTTGCTTGGCGGAGAGCGGAAAGGTGGGTTTCGATTACCGCCGTTCCCTTCTGTTCTCGCTCTCCGTGATTTCTCTTTGGAAGGTATTTCGAAGGGGGTACAGAGGTTGTCAAGCGAAGGGGGAGAAATCAAACGAAGCTTGTCGGATTGATTTGGGCAACGCGCAGCTTTTCATGTCTCTCTGTTCGCCGACACGGTTGCACTTGTGTGGTTTCGGAGATATCGGGCGTTCCATCGCTTTTGCCCTTTCACGGTAGCTGTGGAAAGTAACCGTGTGGGCCATGAGTTTGTGATACTGCGGTGTGCGTGCTCATGAATTCCTTCAATCGCGCTCGATTTTGTGCCGCATAAGCGTCGCGCCTCGTGACCCAAATCGAATCCTACGCCATGGTCTTGCCATGCTCTTGTCCATCCGACGTCTTTTGTACAATGGGCTCACTAGTCGACAAGGCGACTAGAAAGGCCTCGACCCGACGCTCGTCGAAAACTGTCATACTTTCTGTTTTGCGATTATCGGCCAGGTGTACTACTGGCACACGGTTTCCAGGGAGGTGACGTGGGATAGACCACCCGGCGCCGAAGCGTATGTACCGAGCGTCATGCCCAAGACGGACCAGACACTCACGGCGGCAGCTTGAAATGACTGCTGTAGTGCCAGCGCGGGCTGCTCACTCTCGATGGCTCCTGGTGCCTGGAGCAAAAGTACGTGTGCGCTGGGCCCGTGGATTTTAGTTCCTCCTTGTCCCAGCTCCGTGCTTGTGGGCGCAGACGCACGCCGATCCAAGGATGTCGCCTGTTTTTCGAGCCCCTCTCTGTTCATCCGTGCGAGGCTACTTTATCTAGATCTGGTGTTCAGCTCCTGCTTTTGGTCTCCCGTAAAGCGACTTCGATATCTGAAATATGGATATTCGTACCCCGTTGGTGTCGCTGGTTGGTTGAGTAATAGAATCGTTTTTTGGTCGTTGGGGAGGCGGCGGGGGCACTCGGACGATGCCCAAAATCAGGAAAGGCATGTAAAAAACGAACCGATACGAGGGGCGTAAAACAAACACACACACCGAGGGGACTCACGTTTGTACAACGTGTGCAGCGGAGAGGCCCTCTTCGAAGGCGTTGTTTTCTTTAAATGGACGGTGTGTTTTCTAGGTACCCTCGACTTTTTTTGCGTATTTTGCCCACGCCAGTCCTCTCTCGAGATGACGGGAAAGCCTGTGCTGTTCGCAACTTGTGCCTCGATCTTTGTCGACCTCTCAACTGAAACATCCAGGCCCATTCACGGTGGACGTGACTTCGGTTCAGAAGCTTTGCGATCCTGAGCACTGCGTTTGTGGTGTTTTGCGGTCGAGACGCAAAGTGTGTCGTTCTAGCATCCCCGAAAGCTCAACAGATCCTTAGACCACTATTCCCGCAAGAGGTTCGATTCATGCACTGCATCATGATAAGATGCAGCAGCACGCGGCTTCGGGCGGCCTATCCCATGTCTTGTGCGAATCGGGCTCCGTTTGTATCTGAGTTCGCGGCACGGGGCGGGAAATGGAGGGACGCACAAAAGACGAATGCACCCAGAATTGCGTGTTTTTGTTTGAAGCTTCGGATAGATGAGTACTGCGCTCGAGTTGACAACTAGGTTTCAGTATGGATGACGCGGAAGGGAGACGCTCGCTACAAAAAAAAACTCTAACCTGGAGCAAGATGGCCGTATTGTGAAAGTTTCGCTTGAAACCTTTTGGAAGCGGCGGCTTGATTTCATCCACCCACCGCCAGTAAAGCTCTGCCTCTTTGCCGCCGCCCTTGCACGGAGCCACGAACACCACCTGCTGGCTGCACTCGGGCATACATGTGCAACACGTCAGGGTCCGGGATTCGTACCGAAGACATCTGTCTTTGTGTGCTGGTCGTGGGTGATTCTGAAGTACAGGCTACACAAACACGGCCTCTAAAATATCCACATGGGTGATGGGTACAAATAACTTCCCTCGCGAACCCTACTAGCCCGCGAGCGGGCACGGAAATGAGAAGAACGCTCGGAAAACTCCTGTTTTCTCACCAACACACGGGGCAGAGGGCTTCCCTCTCGCTCGCCGTCCTCGTTGCCCCGAAGCCCTCTCTTTCGATGCACCGTGCGCAGACACATTTGTGCTCGCACGGAAACAACACGGCTGATGCCTTGCGCTTCTGGCATATCACGCAGGTTTGCTTGCCGCCCGTGTCTCGGAAGGGGGCCGTTAAGTAGTACTCTTTGGCAAAGCTGATGTAGTCCTGAACAACAAGGGGACGACTGCGTTTTTCTCTGCCACGGACGGTGGGTGTGTTCTGTGTTGCATCATGCCTTTTCTTAGCATCTGCAGAGGGAGGAGTGCTTCATACGGCTATGCTCGCAAACCTTAAGGGCGTGGGGGGGATCGTAGTACCTCTGCTGAGAAATCTAGGAAACCCCTGTCTATAAATCTCAGTTTTCCAAAGTCCAACTCCAGTACGAAACTGCAATCGCAAATTAACCGTCCGCGCACCCCCCTCGTGAACAGTATTAGTATCTGAGATTGGAGCCCTTGCGATTCACTACAGTCAAGCGGTCCACGATTTTCCAAACGATCCTTCCATCATCGAGATCGGTGATGTAAGACAAAGTTACACCATTAGACTAGTCAGCGCTGACTCGCTGACTAGACAAATGATTTCACAATTGACGACAATAGTTTCACGCACGGGTTCGAATCCCGGCTTCTCACTTTCCCAAGCACCATTATGTTCTCCTCAGTCAGCGCCTGGCGAGGGGTCCGGCCCCGGAGATCCCTGCTCTCAATCCCAAGCTCTAGACCCAAGTGATCCAGCCGGGTGCCAACGAGCTGAGCGTATATCTTTTGTAAGATAAAGTTACACCATTAGACTAGTCAGCGCTGACTAGTCTAATTGTGTAACTTTATCTTACAGGTGAGCTACAAGCAGGATCTGCTGTGCGTTCCGATTTTGAAACCCTTCAAGCGTCATTGCTTACGGCTAGACCAACTTGGCTAGACCGGCATATAGATTACCCCAGGTATTCAAATCGACAATGAATGGCGACGAGCTAAATGTGTGAGGGAAGAGCTGCGCTGAAGTTCGCGGCCCCACACACTCACATACTAGTATATAGTCTAGATAGGCGGTGATTCGCGGTCACTGTGTGCTTGAAGCGTTTCAAAATCGGACGCACCGTAGCTCGAAAGTCCTGCTTGTAGCTCACCGAGTCTTGATGATAGAAGGACCGCTTGGCAAATCGCTGACCGCTAATAATCTGTAGTGTATCGCAAGGGCTACAATCTCAGATTAGACTTTGGAAAACCAAGATATGCAGGCGTTTCCAGGCGTTTCTTGACTTTCTGAAGAGGAGGTACTACGATCCCCCCCGCGACCTTAGCCCTCCTGTATTACGCAGTCCCTCCGCAAAAAAAATATATCGCAAAAAGGATAGAAACATTTATCAGTCATTGGCCGAGGGCTCCAAGTCCCTCCAGAGAATCTGAGTTGCTTGCCAAAGGGTGACTTGGCTTCAGTATGAAAAATATCCCCAAACACGTGGGGACACTTTCATGCTGAAGCCAAGTCAGCAAAATTTTCCAGCACCAGGCTATGTATAGTCTTTCCACTTTGTTTGTTAGGGGACACGCGGCTTGGGAGATTGTGTACATCAAGTCAGAGGCCGGGGAGAGGCATCACACAGCGTATCACACAGCATACCACCCAAGCATGATAGACCAAGGGTGGGTGCTCACGTGCGTTTCACACAGCGGAGCCCATATGGCGACCAAGGTGCGGTAAACAGACATTTGAGCGCTGTGTCCTCAAAGTGTCCCCATTTGGGCGTCCAGCATTATTAGGAGGGTTAAATGCATGGTGAAGAATGCCCTACGGTACTACGACAACAGAACAGCACTATATGATTGTGCCTGTAGGAGGTCGACCACGGAGGTACATTTCTGAAGATACAATCGGCCACACCACTTCGAAGCGTGTACGATCATTCAATGGGCCTGTTGAAGGCTCTCACCTTGCAGGGCTCGTCGTCCTCGATCGTTTCGTTTTGGTGCTGGCCATCATCGGCGAAAACCCTATTGTTATTATTCTTCCTGTCTTTCGACCCACCACGTTTTCTTCGCCATGGGCGCACATCATGGTGCTGCGCGGTTTCTTTCGCTTGTTGCAAAAAAATACCCTCCAACAGAGTGCCCTCCCCTTCTCTCTTAAGTGAGTCCGTGCTTTTTGACGGTGGTATGGGCCGGCCCCACATTGTTTGCCCACTTGACGGATCGTAGTAGAAGTGTTGCTGTGACGTTTGTGCAAAAATGAGGTGTGTGTGCAGAAATGAGGGGGGCATGCCAGCCATGCAGTCAAAGGGGAAGAGTTCTACAAAAGTACAGAAAATTCCACACTTCTAGCATGCGCGATGATCGTGTTGAGTTTGGTACAACATTGTGCACTTTTGTAGCACTTTCAATGTTGCAGCAGCTTGACCCATCCTTACACTTACAATATGTACTGGGTAGCGCACACTATATATATACATGTACGTAGTCAATCACAATTGTATTCTACATCTAGACTAGAACGTGGAGGCCAGCGCACTCAGCACAAAACGATTTCCAAATTCATCTATTCTTGACTGATTCTGCATCAAATCCTTTCGGGAACAACATGTCAAGGGTTTCGCGCCTCCTTCTCGGCACGGCTGATCAATTAATTACAAAGGTAAATGTTTCCGTTGGAGGTGACACGGTCGGACGAAAAGGTATGACCCCCCTTTGAAAAAAGTGCATTCAACGGCAACCAATCCAACCCTCTAGCGTCTTGTGAAACGGAATCTACCCGTTATATTGATGGCTCTGAGCCATTGATCTTACCTTTGATGACGGGTCCCAGTGTTTGGTCCATGAGCTGACGGCAGGCGCACTCCCGCTCATATGTACCAGTCTATATCTACTGCTGTAGATGTGCGTGTGTTGGCCTACAGCATAGGCTATTCGAGGCGCCAAGAAGTGGATCCTACTGCTGTACGTACCGACGTGGAGAATATAGCGCTACTGTAGCGTGGGTACGTACGGCCAAGAACTTGAGGTGATCAATACACGTGGCACCAGAAGGCACATGAGCATCAACCATCACAGATATTCTTACTACAAGAGGTAATCGCGATCGGCGCTCTCTGCTGCCCTGCGGCGCAGTTCCAATGCATTCGGGACTGTGAAAAATGGCCGTTACATACCTGCTACATTCTGGAAGGAGTCACGCGATCACGCGATCCGGTGTGTACATGACCCCGGCGGGCGTGTGTGCATTCTGCGGAGGCCCCCTCGCAGACCCAGCTGAGACCCAGACACCAGCGCAGCAGCGGCCGCTGTACGTACTGCTTGTGCCGGGTATTGGGTGCCCGAAGCTCAGCAGTGATTCTCGATAGAGGCCTCCTCAGCTGGAGTACAATCGGTGCAGTGAGAACGACGGGAGAGATCGCCTCGTCGCGTTGTCCAACACATGGCAAAATGTGCAACACGTGGGTATCTCCGCCGTATATATATTGCCGCCCTCATACTGCAACTTGGTGTCCTTGGCCAAGCTTCAAACTCGCAAGTAGCACGATTCTCACGTGCGGTCAGTCGGAGAAGAGGCAGCAGCAAGGAGGGTGATGCGTTTGTTGGCTTGCCGGCCGCACCGTTGGCATGGCGACATCGGTGCCATAAACTCGGCACGCACCCGGCAGGCTGCAAACGGATTGCGCGACTAGCCCCACCGGCAGCGGCGTGTTGGCCAGAAGGATCGTCGGGGTTATCTGCTACCGGACCGGAATCGGAACCACCCGAAGAGGTGCAGTACGGCTTTTGGGCACCGGCATCGAAAGAGCTGCACCGTATCCACTGGGCACCACCGGCATCGAAGAAGGCACGATTCGGCGGCCCTTCGCATGTAAGCAGGTGTAGACAAACAGCAGTATCAGGCGAGAAGGGCGGCCGAGTTCCTTCCAGCGGATAGTATTAGGGTGTAGTTCTTCTGTGTGTTACCTCGGATCGGAGGTCTAACCTGAGAAAGCCCTTAAGGCCGTACGGTACTGATGGTGCAGTTGCAAGCTGCGGACGATGGTGAATCAAAGGACATGACTAAAAATCCAAGAGCAAGTGTGGTGAAGCAATTTGAGGTACTGGCGGTCAGAGCGTGCCCTGGGCACTGGTCAGTAGTAACGCAACGCTCCCTCCCGTCAAACCGCGAACCAGCTGTCGTTGATAAATACGTTGTGCAACCTTGTAGAGAGGGTAGGTGCACGCTAAGATGAAACGATGAAACGTGAGACAGGCCAACCGTCAACTAAGCCCCCCCCCCAGGCCAAAGCCACACATCAATTTTTGTGTCCCTGTTTAAGGGAGTATTGAAGAATTCGTAACAATTGTCGTCGCCCTCCCCGAGACTCATGGTCCATTGTTCGATGCTCTTCTCATCCTCTCCCCCTTGTTTGATGGTGCATGGCCCACAGTCCGCCTCGGGGCGGCTAGGCGGGTTGCTGGCGAGCCGCGGTCAGCCGTACAACGTCGTGCTAACGCACATTTCGGCCGATTTTGATTCCTTAGCGGCCGCGGTGGGAGTCGCCAAGCTGTGGAACGCAGAAGACCGAAAGGCAAGTGTTTGTTTTCTCCTCGTTTGGCACCTATTGGCAGATGACGTTCTGCGCTTGTTCCTTCAATCTGACATTAGCAGCACCAGCACCAGCACCAGCACCAGCTTTAAGCGATGGCCGCCTCAATCGACACACCCTCTCAACTTGTCAAACGCGGGAACAGTAGTAACGCGGTGTCCGCCTCGAATCGACAAGCTCTCAGCTTTTCGATCGCCGGAAACAAAACTGCTGTCGTTGCGGCTCGCTCGTTCGTTACGGTTCGTTCTGTAATCGTCGAACAGGTTCCGACCTACGTTGTTCTCCCGCGAGGAGCCCATCCGTCAGTGTCCAAGTTCTTGGCGTTACATCAGGAGCTCTTCCCCATCCTGGGGCTAGAGCTGCTGGACCCGACAGGGGTAAGTTTCGTAGCAGGTGTGGGGGGAGCGGAG
>CACKRE030000280.1:40475-54499 GCA_902602495.3 Ectocarpus sp. CCAP 1310/34 | reverse complement strand
AGACTGACGTCTTTTCATTGGTCAGCCGGTTAGCGCGGTCGATGCAAATAATGAAAAAACACACACACACACGCACAACAAAGAAAAATTCCGTGGCGCTTCCAACACAAGCTTTCGAGACAGGTAGCTCTGCTCCGCAGTTACAACACCGACAGCAGCAGCAACAACAACAACAACAACAACAATTGACACCAAGATGACAACGACGACGACAGCAGCAGCAACCAGCCGACGGCACTGCGCGTAGTACAGCATCCATCACCGGGACGACTTGCCTGCAAAGAAGCCGTCCTTCGCCAAGACATCCGCCGCTCCAGCTATCACCACCAGCGGTTCTAACGGCGCTTCCTGCAGCAACAGAAAAAGAAGGAAAGGACCACACGAGCATGCAACCAAACAGGTCTACCCCACAATCAGGCACCTCTGGCGAAACAAGAAATATCAGGATTTCGACTACCCACTCCGGTCGAAAGAAAAGGCAAGCGATGGGGCCGCGAAAGAAGAGGACACAGCTGAATCGGCAGCAGGTGCACGCTGGCTCACGAATAAACGAGGGAGACAACAGTCGAACTACTGGATCGAGCAACAAGAATTCGAGGGAGACAATACTCAAAACTATCCGCAACGCTCGATCGAGCAAGTAGGGTAGAGGGAGGAAACAGTGGAACCGTCCGCAACGCTCGATCGAGAAACGAGAGATAAAAGGCTAACACCCCACGAAAACACCAAAAGCGGGCTAGGTACTGGTTCCTCAAACGTTAACGATCTCACTTCTCCTATCCTAGCCACAGTGGACGACAACACACCCGCGTGCAGTCCGACTCAAAGCACCTTCTGGCGCTTGCTAGAATCTTCATCTTCGTCTCTAGATACCGCCAGGCACGCAGTCGGGTATAAGCAACGCACAAAATACGCCCTACCATACTAAACACCAACGCGGTGTAGGGGTTGGTAGTCTGAGAGGACATTCTAGAAAGACGGACGAGGCCGGAATCAATGAGTGAACGAGCAGCCGAAACTTGAGAACCAAGAAGAAAAAAAAACAAAGGAAACGAAGAAAGGGAAACGGTGGTCGACCAACGACAACGATATCATCCAGCACGCATGCCCCTCACCTTTCGGAACAGCTTCAGCGGAAACCCGTGCTTTCGCCACCGGTATGCCTTCAACCCGAAGCCGGGAGGGTCCAACCGACCAAGCCCGAGGGGAAGAGTTCCCGGCAGCAACGACGCCACAGCCATCACTGGCATTCACAGACGTGAGGGGGTGAAAGTTGCCAGAAATCGTCGTCGAATCTACATTCCCTTTTCCAATAGCTGCCAGAGGAGATCCCACAGGGAAAAAAAGTTGTAGGAGATCGTGGTGATGAAGTCTACATTCTACGGACAAGATTTTGTCTGCGGTGCAGGACTTCCCCCTTTTTCCGATTTCACTGTTAGAATATTGGCGGAGAAAACAAACTAATTCATCGCATTTCATTGCAAGACAACCCCAGCCGGCTTGTCCAAATATCGCACCGCGCACCTGGGAAGACGGACGTCTATTGTCTACCATGACATTGGACAACAAATGGAACGACAATACCGAAAGAGGTGAAGAGAGAGAGATGGGTTACACCCCCCAGACAAACTTTCAAAGCTCGATTGCTCCACAAGCAGGTGGGTGCGGAATGCACGCGATACGTCTACGGAAAGCTCTCGCCGAGATGTTTCGAGAACCACCATTATTGGAGTTGGCGCAAGCTTGGTTGAGGACCAATCAAGCCTTGAAAGTCGGTCGAGGGGGGGACGACGCATCTCCGCCTCAAACAGTACTCATTCTTACAGTACTCATTCACCCAAGAGAGGGAGATGCTTGGCAAAACAAAGGAAACACACGCGAAAAGAAAATCAAACGAAACAAAAAAAATCTCACACTCACCGGCCTCCGATACGGTCGCCGCGCTCTTGGCGCAGAATAACACCCTCCCTTCGAGGAGCAGCAGGCGAACGACCGCCAGCAGCTTGCTCCTGAGCTTGAGGAGGACCGTAGGCACCGGCAAATCCTTTCCAGATGAGGGAGTGAATCAAGGAGCAAAGGGCAAGACCAAGAGAGAGGCAGGGAAGGAAGGCATTAGCAGATCCTGACAAGGCTGCGGGTGCGGCAGGTCCATTGTGAAGAGAGCTTGTGGTTTTTCTGCTGCCACATCATCTAACGCAGTGCTGCCACGCCGATGCTGCTACATAGTCCAGCGGCAGTCACCCGAGGCTGTAGTAGCCATCAAGTCAACAACAGCCGTAGCAGCCACCATCAGCTGACACAAGTAGGGTAGGTGGCCTTCACACCTGATAGACGGAGCTGTGGCCGAGGTCCTCGAAGCGTGTCTCCCTCAGGTCCGCCGCCAACGCTGCCAGCTGCCCGGCACACCCGTTCCTACAAGAGGCCGAAACATGATCCAAGCGAGTTCTTCAGCTTCAGATGCATCGTCACATCCACTGTGTGAATACGTCACTTCCGTCCCCTTGAGGCCTTCCAGAAAAGTCACAGCGTCACCGCGTCATTTAAGAGTAAAAAGCAGCGCATGCGTAATCACATGTTCACCAAACAAGTGCCGTACCCTTCACCTCGGCCACAAACCGCCATAGTGTCATAGCGTAATAGCGCCATTGCAGGTTCACAGCAGGGCATGCAAAATCACGTGATCGTGAAACAACTTCGGTATCCTTCACTCCTTTCTGCGTCATTAAGAGTTAAAAGCAGCGCATGCGTAATCACATGTTCACCAAACAAGTGTCGTACCCTTCACCTCGGCCACAAACCGCCATAGTGTCATAGCGTCATAGCGCCATTGCAGGTTCACAGCAGGGCATGCCAAATCACGTGATCGTGAAACAACTTCGGTATCCTTCACTCCTTTCTGAAACGTCATGGCGTCATGGCGTCCATGCCGAGTCCGCAGCAGCACGTAATCGACTGTGTGAGTACGTCATCTTCCTTTTCCATGCATGTCTAGGTCACATCTATCGTGTGGCCATGGAACCACGTGCTCGCGAATCTACGTCAGTCTCCTTCACTCCTTCACCAAAAGCCATATCGTCATTGCGTCAGTTCGAGTTCACAGCAGCCCATGCTTAATCCCGTGCTCGAGCATCATCTTCGGTCCCCTTCACTCCCTCAAGAAAAGTCACGCAGAAAACAACTGGATTCCACCAATGGTTCAAGCTGCACTGCTACTAGTGGAGGTAAGCTGGAGGCATTTGAGGTTCCCGATCAAGCGGCGACTGCCATTCATTCCACGGCAACTGTCGACCTCAGGGAAAAGGCGGCCAAGTCTCGTTTGCTTGACGAACGTTGGCGAAATCGTGCTTTCAGAAAACGCGAAACTTTGGGCGCCGATTTCGTTGCGTTTCACGAAAACATAACTGGTAAGACCTCCTCCTTTTCGCCAATGCTGCAGTACACTCATGCCAAGTCAGTTTGACGAGTACTGGTTTGCTGAAATACACTTCCCTTCGGGCTAGATGCCAATGCACGTTCTCGCCCTCTCGAAGGGTTTCACACGGGCGATCAGAGGGCGGGTGGGAGCATTGCCATCCTAGCACAAAAATGGCATGTCTCCATTACTGACAGCCTTTTTCACCGGCCCACAAAGCCCGCACTCAAAGCCGGCAGTTCGCCTCTGCAACACTGTGCCAATGACCGCTCCCACACGAGAAACAACTTGACACTGCATGCACTCACTGCTGGCATCTCTCTGACCTGTCAACGACATCCACTGTATTAATTCACCGCTGGCACCCTGTCTAACCTGTCAACGACGTCCACTGAATTCATTCACCGTTGGCATCATGTCTCACCTGTCAATTACGTCCATGCTGAAAGCGTGCAGCCTCTGCAGGACCAGACCGAAAAACGGGAGGCGGGACAGGCACACCGCGGCTCCCTGCGTGTACCCTCGAGGAGAGTCGGGGTCCTAACGGTGCCACACAGCCACAACAAGGAGGGAGGAGGGACACTCATGTGTGCGCACGCCGTAGCCGGTAGCCCGAAGACCCTCGCATCCCAAAAACTCCGAGCTTCAAAGGTTTGCCGGGCTTTCGCCAGCCCAGGCAACAGCAGGGGGTTGTACTCATCATCTTGCGTGGCCGCGGGCTTCAGAGAAAAAAAAAGGTGTCCGCCGCAAAAGCACATAGCACGGGACAAGGGGCGCTGACTCGCATTCGTCGCAAAACTGTAGTTATACAAAAAAAAAAAGAGCCGGGTGGTCTCTGGGACAATACCAGTTCCCGCGCAGAAGCATACGCTGTTTAGGGGTAGGGGGGTAGGGGGGGGTGCCTGACTTGCTGCTTACCCTGCCTTGGACAATCAAGCATCCACCTCCAAGCAAATATGATCTTCAAATACCACGACAGTGCCGTACTACGGAAGCTTCCCCGGGTCTCTTATGTATACGGCCGTTTACAAGGTGTGTGGGGGGAAGGGATTCGAACCAAAGGAAACAAAATCTCCCTGGTTTGCCTTGCGGCTCCTGCTGACAAGCATGTACGGTGATACCCAGAGAGCTAGAAAGATGGCAAGAAATAGGAACCCGACCAAAGACTGCTTGGTTGACTGCCGCACATGAAGAGAAACGATGCTCAAAACCCCGTCAAACAGGGTGGACACGGCAAAAGCGGGGAAAAGCAAGAACCAAACCCAAAAACACACCCAAACATACATGACAGGATACTCGGCAGCAGGAACAAGGGTTCCATGAGCACTTCTCCAACAACAATTAACAAAAAGTGATTCCGTCGGTGCAATGTCTCTCCGCCCCGCATGGATGCAAGCCTTGTGGTAAATGCCTACGACGTGATATGGTGTCTGCGTACCTCAACACGAAGGAAGTGGCTCATTCCGAACAGGTTCTCGCCGGACACCCTCAGCATGAAGAGGCAGTGNACGTGATATGGTGTCTGCGTACCTCAACACGAAGGAAGTGGCTCATTCCGAACAGGTTCTCGCCGGACACCCTCAGCATGAAGAGGCAGTGCCCGTGGTGCTGCCGGGATCCCCCTCCCCCCTCCCCTCCCCTCGCGTCGCCGCCCCTCGCGCTGTCCCCTCCGTGTGCCCCCCCCCCTTCTCCGCTAGGCATGACCCAGCCTTTGGCCCATCCCCAGATCCCTCCTTCGCTTTCGGGCGAAGCGGTGCGGCTCGGCCCCTGGGAGAGCTCGGCTGCTGCCTGTGATGTCAGAATACGCGCGTCACAAACACAACCAACACACGAAATTCGACGTGGCGGCGAACCATTGTGGGGTCTTGTCTCCCACGCAGAGTCCACACTAAGGTTTTCTCCGTTCCGTACTAAGGTTCTCCTTCCCGCACTGAAGGTTACTCCTTTCCGTACTAAGGTGTCCTCCGGACGTTCGTAGCCAAAATCTTTGCACGAGCTAACCCTTGCAAGGCCTGCTACGGAACCAGTGCCATGGAAACCACGAACCAGACCCATGAGAGGAGGATCCCCCGCCCCCCGTGCAGCTACTGCTCCCCTGCCACTGACATGGCCATTATCGTACGTGTGCAATATCTACACCGCCTCCTTACATCAACACGCCCAAAGCACCCCCTGCGCCTCACAATAAAGATCATCATGACCATGACCTACCACCAAAAGGGAGGCTTACACCAGCGATGAGCTTGACGAAAAGCATTGACCTACCAGGCCATTTTCCGGGAGGGCCTTGAAGGGCATGTCTGATCTAAGGACGTGAATGTCAGCGGCCGTAAGCGGGAGCGTCGGCTGTCCCTGATCGTCCTCTATGGGCGGATCCACACACACCAGGCACGGGCCTTGCCTGCAGCAGGAGAGTTGAAAGAAGGCGGACGTATCGACGTTGTTGGCGTTGTTTTGGTTGTTTTTGTTGTTGATATTGTTGATATTGTTATTGTTGTTTGTCGTTGGTGCTGGTTGGTATTGGTTTCGTAGTATACGACACACGTGATATCGACGGATGGACGGGAGTTATCCAAGGGCGAGCAGAAAAAAGAGCCACGGCAACACACATGAATGAGGTGGGTTTGGCACTAGCTTACATCGGCGAATGATCAACCGCGCGATATCACAACACAGGAGGCGCTCGCATACATCACGGCATAGCATGGCAAGATGGGGTAAAGCAAAGGCTTGGGGCGAAGCGCTTGCGCTCGTGCGACGAATGTAAGGAGAGGGGGTTAGGGATCAAAGAAAGTAGTTGGCTACCGAATCCAACACCTCGCTCACTATGAAACAAACACCGCCAAAACACACGCATCACTCTCCCTCCCCCTCCTCACGCACAAGAGCTACGGCGGGATAGCCACCACCAAGTGACACGAGAACTAATGACAACCTCTTCCAAGAAGGAAATTTCCCACCGCGTCCCTCGCCTCCTACACACCTCAAATCGAACGTCACGATGGCCACCAACGCAATCGGCATCTCCCCTTGCCTCGCGTCCATCGGTTTTGACGAGGATCCCGCCCGGTAGGAGACCGATATTCCCCCCAACCCCGACCGCTGTGACGAACCCGACCCGTTCGAAGGGCTAGACCTCCTGCCAGGGTTAGGATAGGGTACGGTGGGGAAGGGAAGGGGAGGGTTACGGGAGGGGGGGTAGGCAGCGATAGGGCGAGGCACTTGCCGAATTTGATAAAGGTGTCGGCGAGATAATTGTCAACAGGGTGTCGTTCAGGTGTCAGCCTGGAGGGTGTCATTCTTGGGCTACTTGAGAGAGCGTGGGTGAGACTATTACATCAACACAGGGTGCAGTTCTCCTGCTGCTGTTGCTGCTGCTACTACTACTACTCCGACGTCGTAACCTTTGGCGTTGAAAAACACTGACTGAGAACGGCCTTGCCATCGAGTAGTAGGGTTATAGGACTTCCACCAACAACCAACGGGTATTCTGAAAAAAAAAAACACCACCCCAGGATAAGCTTCATTTAATTTACGAATCACGAAATGAACTCTCACCTCTCTATGAACTTCATGTGATCTCCGAAAAACAACAAGTCTTACCCCTGCATGAACTTCATGTGGCTGGAGAGTAGGTCCTCGACCTCCTCCTCGATGGCCAGTCCGTACGCGCCGTGCACGGGGCTGATGCCGTCGGCGGCCCCTGATGACCTCGCCGCTACCATGCCGGCAAGGCTAGCCGCTGTGCCTGTACCGGCTCTGGTGGTAAGCCTCTTACTGTTGCTGCCAGGAGCAGCTGCCGTAGAGGGAGTAACGGCAGGAGGAGGAGGGGCGTCTCCAGGGTCATCCCCCTCCACGAATCCCTCCATGTCGCTAGGAATGTTGCGGCCCGTGGGGACGCCGCCTGGTGTCGTGCAATAAGTCAACCCTAGCTTTCGTAAGTGAAAGAAAACGTGGGTAGTTGATTGCAGCATTCATGTTGGGGCTTGATGGAATGGACTCGAGAAGGTTTGCTCCTGTGAGAAGGCTGGGTTCCGTTTGGGTGGATACACCGCCACAAGGGCACGGGAGGTGTATGAGGTTGGAGACCTGGAGACTAGTATTGAAGGATTTTTAGGAAGAGTATGTTTATATGGTTGAACAGAGGGTTGGATTAGGGATTTGTAGTTATTCGAGAAAGGGAGTGGGAGAGAGAGAGAGAGAGAGAGAAACAGACAGACAGACAGACAGAGAGTCGACTTCCCTGTTGTTCCCTGCCCAAGAACGCCTGTGAATCACACATCGATCGCAGACATCTTCGCGACGCGCACACACACGACGCCACTACACAAATATCTACATGCGCGCGATAGGCCACCGCCGGCCGATTCCACGTCGTCACTGTCTCTGCAGAAAACGCGGGACGATACTGTCAGTTGCCGTTGTGAACCGGTTTGTGGGGTCGTATCGATGCAGCAGTTTTGGGACATCTTGCGACACGTATCCTCCGTATGTAGGGGTAGGACAACAGCAGCAGTGGCATCGGCAACAGCAACAGCAAGTGCCTCCGGAGAAACGCATCGTCTGACGCACGGGCTACGCAACCTTTTAAAATCTTGGCTCTCATGTTCAGGTCGGGTGTGTTGTACAAAAGCAAGAATGCCAAGTCTCCAGTTGGTTTCAATCCACTTACTGAAAAGACTTCACATCCCTCTCGACTGAGGTTACATCTCGAACGGGTTGTCTTCCTGTGAGGTTACGTTTACTTTTTCAACAAGAATGGCACAGCTCTCGTCAGGAAGACTATCCTAACGTCGAACATCACGTCGGCACGCAGAGGGGCGCCGCATGTTCCAGCAACTCAAAAACGACACACGCCCGTGTTGGTTTGTCTTTGTGTAATGGCCAATCGCACGGCAACGGCAGCGATCGACGTGATCGTTTGGTGGCAAAACCCGCTGTCTAGACGTCTGTAGGCTACACTCACTTTGTTCATTTCGAGAGAGAGCGTACAACATGTTTAGCAAATATTTTCCCAACACAACTCGGCAGTACACACGCACTCACCACGCAACAGAATGCCGCATCGCATCCCCGCAATCACGCAGTGCGGGGGGAGAGGAGAGTAACAGAGACGTTTGCAGGTGGGATGTGGTGAAAACTCTTCAACAGACCAGCTTTCTCCCGCGTGTGTTGCGGGTTTGAAACTCTAGTATCATTTGTGTCGTGCGCGTTTACAAGTGCACGCATGAATATATATTACTCAAGCTCGAGCTCCAACTAAGAGGGGGCAATTGATATCTTCAACATCACAGAAAAACATCTCACCTCTCACTATCCTCGGCAGCCAAGTCTCCACGCGGCAACAGGGCAAAGCCGGTGTCGTTCGAAAAGAGCGTCTCCGGACACAGCACAGGCGTCCTCTCTCTTTCTTTTCCCCTTTCTCCCTCTCCTGTAACAATTGGCGGACCTCAGCCTCTTCGGACAATCGGTGAGCCTTTACTTCTTCCTCTCCCCTCTGTGTGTGTGTCTCGTCTCGTCAAGCACTTGCTTGGTCCAGAAGGTGAAGGTGAAACCCTGTTGAGGATGTATGCTGCGGAGCCCCATATATCAGACGGGGGAATACGTCGAAACCGCGAAACCCCCCTCGGCAAAGAAGGTACGCATGCACAGCCCTTGTTGCCTGTGTACAGTAGTGGCAACATGGTGCAGCGAAGACGATGGCGAGCGGCTCTGGGCGTGGCCGCGGCGCTGGTCCTGCCGCCCTGCCTCGGCTTTAGAACGACGGCTACCACCGCGAGTCTCGGATGCCGCAGTAATCGCGACAGCAGCCGTCATGGCCGGGCTGGGGTACATAGCAGGGCCGTGATTACACAGCTGAGAGCGAAAAAGCGAGACAAGGAGGACCTCATGGAGAAGATTCTCCCTCTCATCGAGTCGGTCACGACCTCGAGGGAGATGGTGCCGTCGGATCTGACCCGTGGGTATGACGGTTTTGTTTTCCCTGGGCCGTTGTCGCAAAGCGAGGTGAGCATGTGTACTGCTGTGGGTAGGACTGCTACGACTGCCAGGATGCCAAGTGTCCCATGTACTGGTAGCACGGGGGGCACAGCAGGCATGGCGTGAAATCCCGTAGAGGCTTGCACTGATCATGCCGCTGTCGTGCCGCAGGACTGGGTTGAGAGTAGCAAGTCGGTTGGTGCTCTCTGCGAAAAGTCGGTCGTTGTCGGTGTGACTCTTGGATCATGTCATGTTGCTGCACGGCTTTTGAAGTGAGAGACGTATGCGTATGTACGTGTACGCCTTTCCAGATTTGACGCGTTCTCAAACTCTTCCTCGTTTCGCTAACGCAGAATAACCAGTGTAGCCAGTTGCTGGTGTCACGGTCGTATTGTAGGAGCGTGGCGTCGTAGTCACCGACGTAGCAGAGCTAAATATTTTGTGTGGAGGTAGACGTACCTCTGGAGGGTTGTTCGGCGGAAAGCGCGGCTTCATAATCTAATTGTCCAAAGAATTGGTTCTGACCATGCTTCTTGGCCTCAGGAGGATTAGACCGGTGTGAAACCAGGCGGGGCAGTCCAGGTGCGCAACAAGAGTGGAACACTAACAAGGTCAACTTGTATTGTGCTTGTGAGGTGCATGTTGCTGACTTTGTTGGCGTTCTTTGCGCCGTTGCTGGTGGAGTCTCCCCCAGTACCCCACGGACTACCGTAGGTTGCATGAGATTCCACACCCCGTGGACCGATTTTCAAACCTCGATTACTCCACGACGAAGCCAATGCCGAATTTAGAGGACACGTTTTCGGGAAGCTCTCGACGAGACGGTTCCGATTCCGGCCATTTTTCGCACCGTAACCGCTTTCCTGCCGAGAAATCGAGCTTCGGAAATCGGTCCAGGGGGCGTGATGTCTTATGCGACCTACGGTAGTCATCACTTCATCGGGCAGTTATCAGGCGTACTCCGTATTGGCTACAACGGTCCATCAAACGGTATCTTGTGACTGTGAAGACGCACGCTGCTACGGTACTTCCACAAAAGACACGAGCAAGTCTATTGCTACAACTTGTCTCATACCTATCCCGACCAAGCGACACACCTCGCGGAACCTGCTTTGGTTTCGCATCACCGCATCACCACCCCCGAACCGACAGAGGATAGGCCGCACGCTGGCATTCTGGGGAAGCATGGGTCGCATTCTGGTGAGGTACTACCTGCAGGAGCGGAATCAGGGGGCAACCGAGGAGCAGTGGCAGGTGGGACGCGGTTTCCCAACGTGGAATGATGGATGGATGCACGTTGGTTTTGCAGTCTTGCCGGACGGACGCCCGACGGTGGGACCGTGACACGGAGGCGCACGTCGCCGACACCGACATGCCATGGCCAACAGACTGCACACGGCCAACAAAGTGCACTAGGTTCCTTCCTCGGGCAGTCCAGGCGAACGCTAACCGGTAGTCTACGCAGGGTTTTTACGTAAGCAAACATGTCCATGTATAGGATGATGCCGTGCCGTGTGGCAGCTGCTGCTCTGTGGCGAATCCATTTTTTTTTCGGAATACACTTTTAAAGCTTTCCTGTCGTTCTTTCGTTTGATGTGTGAAAAAGCTTCCTCCTGCTATTTGTTCGCCTTCCATTTCTTAACCTACGGGTATTACGCGAGCCCGCCCCCGCGGTACGGGGGCGGGCGAAGCCCCCGGGCGTTGGACAACGTATAAATCCGTCCACATTGGGGTTAGGGTTTGGGTCTGCGTACCCACTGCCTGCACTTTTTTCGAAAGGACCGTTAAACTTTTTTTGCGCATGTAAACATTCCACGCTAACGATCTCTCCCTCAACCTTGAGAAGTCACGACGTCAAGATGTATTTGATAGACCTGGTCCGAAATCGAGCTGGAGGGTCTGTGCACGATGTGGTAATCATGTACCGTATCGTATGTCGTACGTATGAGTACGGCGAAGCTTCGGAACTCAGAGAGGTCTGGCCCTACGCTTGCTCATGCATTGGTCATCGCGACGGCGTCCTCTTACCCTCTCCCGTTCATCGACGGAAGAGCGAGACATGCAGCGGTGTTGACGTGCTCTGAACCTGCTTACACATATATTGGTGCCCAGACGTGAAGTGTACGAGGAGAGGTACGGAATCTACATCTACGTTGATCAGGACACGTTCGGCGTGTAGGCAACCGCCGCCACAGCAATAACCACAACCTACCAGACGCACAAGTGTTTCATGTTCTCGTCCACGACGGAGCGAGATACATACTAGTCCAAGAGCACTGACCACTGAGACACGGCAACGTAGGTTCCGCACCTCCGGAACCTCAATTTGATGAACTTCCATGCTAACATGCAAGCCGTATGGAACGAGGTCAATGTATCCCCCGTTGTTTGTGCCGCTGCTCCACGCGGTAGGACCTTCATAACTGGGGAAGCAAGCTGGTGACAGACACTATCACAGACCTCAGAGGATACTACGTTAAGACGGGGCAGGTGAGTGTATCTTACAACATAGGGCTCGGGCTATCCTCCCAGTTAATGGCGCTGCTGTCGTTGCTGCTGTGACACCCACACGCTTGGAACATGCGCATTGCTCATGCGTGCGGGTGCTACACCATTCCGGTATTTTGTGTCCCACTTTAGAAGAGGTGCGGTACGGTACTGCCGCGTCGGACATGTGTGTGTGTATTGGTTTCTTCTCATCTTGTTTTCTCGTCTTTGGCTGTCTGTACCCGGGTCCTGATGCCCCCCCGCCTTCGGGGATGCGAGGTCTAATGACTACGGTATGCACGGCTGTGAGTACCCCCGCCCCAATGCTCCGCCCTCTCGAGGACGGGTGACAAATGGTCTAACCGCTAGGGAATGCACGGGCATCAGAGTACGCCCCCTCCCTCTATCCCTTTGTTTTTGATCTCAGGTGCTATCGACGAGGGTAGATCTTTTCCCGGAGCAGTACACGTCCAAGCTTCAGAGCCTACAGGTGTGATCGTCTTTTTCAACAAGGGTCAGAGAAAAAAATTAAACATGGGTGCTACCACGGTTTACGCGCCATGCGTTGGACACAACTCTTGTTGCCCTGGACTCGGGTTTAGGCCTGCGAGAGACACTAGTGACACGCACGTGAATCACGTTCCCAAGTCTCTGCGAAAAATACCCACCGCGATGAGAAGCAAATCGGAGGAAGCCACCAATAACAACGACAACTGCGACGAGGCCTTGCGGTGTTAAGGGGCTTCTTCCTGCCAAGCTTGGCGCTGGCTCGTGTCTCATTCTGATGCTCTCGCTGATGCTCTCTCTGATGCTCTCTCTGATGCTCTCGCCGACGCTCTCGCTGATGATCCCTGTGATGCTCTGTCTGGCCCCCCAGGATTCTGTAGAGCCAATTCCGACGGAACTGGTGAAGGCGCTCATCTCACAGGAGCTTTTGGAGGGAGAGCCGCTAGAAACGCTGTTCAGGTGGGTGAAAAGGGAAAATGGTAGATAGACTACAAACGAAAGCACGGAAGTTGTGTTGGTGGACGGTACACTGTATCGGAACGTTTTAACCATTTTGCGCTGAGATTGTTCTTTATTGTTTCTCTCAATGCTTTGGAAGAGGAGCAGTCAGCAGAGATCGTGCTTCTTTGTCTGTTGGTGGAGGCAAAGGCGACACGCGCAGAATGCAACATGTAGATGGCATACTGGGATCGGGGCAGCTTCATGGTGAGCCCCTTTGGAGTTGGATTTGGGGGGGGGCTGTGTCTCCCAGCACTTTAAGTACAGCGGTAGTCCACGGACGTTGTGACTGCGCTGTTGGCCATCCGTAAATTGTTTCAAGTTTGGTCGCTTGTTGAATGTGATGGCGTTTGTTCTCATTTCCTATGAGCATCTAAACGTTCTGTTCGTTCCGTGGCAAACGGTTCAACTTCTTGGGCAACTGTGGTACCGTTACCATGCGGGTCAGGCCTCCCTCGATATCCGTGGAACATCCCACATGGCTTCAAGCTTCGAGCAACTACTCCTGTAGCCTTGTTGGCAAGCTGTTTGTTTTATGGAACGTGCTTCATGTAAAACGCCTTACTACTTATAGCAACAGGCGGCCCATGGGATATTTTTCAGTTTTGATGCCATGTCCACGCAAGTCGTTGTTATTTTTGTTGTCCATGTCGTCGGTGCAGCGCGTTGGTGTCGTGTCTGTGCACGTTTTGCTATGGTTGTTTTGTTTGTTGTCGTTTCACACGTTTGTTACCTTTGTTGTCGTTATCGGTGCGGCGATTTGATGACATGTACACGCACCTGTTTGGTATGGTTGTTATGGCTGTTGTTGTTGCAGCGCTTGATGACATGTCCATGCACATGTTGAGCTATTTTGTTTCTTCATTTTTCCTTTTTATCGCTCATGTTTGTCATCTTCGTTATTTTTGTTGTCCTTGTTGTCCTTGATGTCGGTGCAGCGCGTTCGACGAGGTGCCCTTGGGATCGGCGTCGATTGCCCAGGTGCACAAGGCTGTGCTCAGGGATGGCCGCACCGTGGCGGTTAAGGTAAGGACAAAAAGTGAGAAGAGAGGAACGGAGGAAGGAAAGGAAGGGAAGGGAGGGAGGGAGAAAGGGAGGAGAGAGGAAGACAAAGGAGACGGATGGAGGGGGGAGAGAGGGA
>CACKRE030000280.1:7254-31315 GCA_902602495.3 Ectocarpus sp. CCAP 1310/34 | reverse complement strand
CTAAATCCATCTTGTAGAGCCCTCTTCCCCTACCAGTGCCTGTAGTAAATGGGGAAGAGTCTTCAACAGCGATTGGCATGTGGCATTCGCGTAATGTCTTTAACAGCACGCGAACCATCCTAGTGTGCAGGAAGGTTGAGGCGCCGGTCTTCGCGCAGACCAGGGAATGGGGTCGGCTCAATCCGTGTGTGTGTGTGTGTGTGTGTGTGTGTGCTTTTATTGTGTTTCTGGTGTTGTTGCATGTTGCATGTTGCATGTTGCATGTTGCATGTTGCATGTTGCACGGTCAATTCGGATGATGTGTGTGAACCATTTTTGTCTCAAAGGCTTCGTGTGGTCAGTCAGCGCGTCTAGCCAAGGAGCTTTCAAGGGTGCTTCCGAGCCCTCGATGAGCACTTTAAAGCATGACTACTGCAGGTTCTCTAGATTTGTATTTCTTTGTTGATTTCGGAACAGTTATTTTTGCAGGAGATGGGGGCATGCTTGTACCGCCCATGTGGTCACGTTGGTTCCCGACTACATGGGCCACTCCTGGCTGCATTGTGACAAGACAGCCCTCCGAAGGCGAAACGAAGGGTGATCTCGTGGACGGCCAGCACAGCCGTTGCACGGCCGTCACAGTGACTTACCTGTCCCGGAAGTAGCGTCTTGGCGTTGATATAAATACGGGACACCCGTAGTGTGTTCTGGGACCAGCAGCCTTTGCGAGAAATGATGTGTATGAGGGACTAGGACAGGGACGGGGTACGCAGACCCGAGAACCCCAACTCAACTTCCCCCAATTGCGTTCAATTAATTGGACGTGTGTGGTTTTTGCGTTGTTCTGTGGCTAGGCATGACTAGCTGACGAGGTCGTGGTTGCGTGCATGCTCCGCAGGTGAAACGAGGGGTGATCTCGTGGGCGGCCAGCATGGCCATCAACCCAGAGGACCAAGTCGAGGAGGGGGAAGAGGACATCGACGGCGATGACGACGAAGGGAGCGCGCAGCACCACACCGGTTCACAATAGCGATAGTTTTTCGAAACGAAGGAGCACGCAATTTGGTCTTCTGCAAGGGTAGTTCTTGGGACATTTAGAAAAAATTGAACGCCCCCCCCCTCTGATTATCGAGGAGCGTCTTACGGAGGCTTGCACTATGGAGGTCGTCGATGGTGCAGACGTAAAAGGACGTTTGTGCTATTTAGTCATAGAAGGCGTGCCCTCTGCTTCCCCCTTCCCCTCACGTCTCGTAGTGACGCTGGCCTGCTACAGTCTGGAGACGGGAGCCGCGCGTTTTGTAGCAGGATGGACAAGCGTGGTGCCTGGAGCATGTTGTATATGGGCGGGTGTGTATTCTCCACGCCAAGTCACAGACGACACCACGCCACAAGCACCCCCCACATTGTAAACTCTTGGAGGCGACTACTATTATCGTTGCTAGCAGAATTTCCAGGGTTTCGCTACCCCTTGGGAAAGGTTTCCAATTTGGTTGCGTTTTGCGACAGCCCAACGGGGTGTACAGTTTTTTCCCATCACCACCGCCAATTTTCCGTCTGAATGGTCATGATAAAAAAGGGTTAGACTTTGTCTACAATAAATAGCTCGGATATCTTTTTCCTGTGCGTTGCTGGCACCCGCGCAAGACTCGGGCAAGCTCCCGTGGGCTTCTGTGCGAGAGGGGCGGATTGATATGGATATGGGTGCGCGGGTCGTAGTCGTGCTGGACAGCAAGTGGGAGAGGGAGGATATCAGTACCTTATCCGCTAAGCCTTACATGTAGTCGGCCGACGTACCCGTCTCTTCAGCGGACGGCCATATTGTTGAAGCGATGCGATGTGCTTATCCCGGTTTGGCTTTGTTGGGCAAGGCGTTGCGTGCGTGCCCCCCAACGCGGACTTTCTTTCTGCCGCTGTCGACGTCTTTTCGATCAGTGTTTTCTGGGTTCGATCGGGGAACAATGCATCGGGAAGAATACTTGGCCCAACCGCCCAGGTCAACAATGCACTACTACCCATCAGGGATGATGCCTACGCCTTGTGTCGTATTATGGCATGTGCGGACTGCGTCGTTTGTATGGCTGCGTCGTTTATGTTGCAGGTGGGCTGGTATGTATATAGAAGTGGGCCAACGGCGGAAGGTTGTTAAGTTATTTGGCGGGAGATGAGAAGCCTTTTCGTGTGCGTGCATTTGGAATTAGCGTAGCCGTCCCAGCTCTTTTTTTCACGACGGGCTTGTTGGAATTATCCTTAGCGTAGCGGTGGAATACTGTAATCTCACAGCAATGGTTCAGACAAGCTACCCCGTTGGGATTATCTCACAGCAGTGGTTCAGACAAGCTACCCCGTCGGGATGAGAGTCGAACCCGTCGGTTTGAGTTGCAACATCAGGCCAGTCGTTCGGAAGACAGATAAGTGTTAGTAACAATGATGGCCAACGTGGCACGGACATTGAAGTTTACTCTTTCCACTGCTGCGCCGCTGCTATCGTTTAGTAATGGCACACGGAGGCGTTCTTATTCCTTCTTAGAATATCGTTCTTGTTCCTTCTCACAATGTAGGAAGAAGCGAAGAAGTTGCCGAACAACCGCAGATCCTTGGTCGGTCAGATATCAATGTACTATGCATGGGTAGGTGCATTGTTGGAGAACAGCCCGAACGCGTTGGCTGTTGCCTGGCAAGACGTTTCACATTCGATTCTCATGAACAAAGTCCATGAGTGGTAGACAGGACCCTGCTGACCTGCGGCTGTACAGTGGGTTACATACGTAAGATACCACGCCCCCTGGACCGAACTCCAAAATTTCATTGTTTCACGACGAAGAGGATGCCGTGGTCAAACGGTGCACTTTCGGGAAGCTCTTGAACGAGACATTTCCACTGCCGACATTTGCGGCGCCGCCACTCCCTCTATCGTTCAGGAATCGAGTTTCGAAAACCGGTCCAGGGGGCCGTGTACCTTCTGCAACCTATGGTAAATAAAGGCGTCGTGGACAATATGGGGTGTTCCTTTGAGTGACCTGTGAGACAGACCTGAGTCGGATCGGAATTCTCGAGGCGACAAGTCCTTTCTTTCGCGATATATTTGCATCCTGGTTTGAACGAGCCCCAACCCTTGAACCCAATTACCGCCGGTACAACGTGAGGTCAGTGCACCTTGTTGTTGTTGTTGTTGTTGTTGTTGTTGTTGTTGTTGTTTTCTTAGGATTGGAAACGTAAAATATTTATCGGGGTGGTTCACACGGGAAGTTGTAGCATTGGCAAGGCAGGCGGACGGGCGACTCCCGAAACGACTGATGTTCGGCGAACTGGCAGGGGGGGAGAAGCGACGTAGGGGGGGACAGGAACAGAACTGGCCGAAGTGTGTGCTCGACGACCTGAAGGCATTCGGGGCCGACCACGGATCTACGAAAACCGATCTATGTTGTCTCGGAATCCCGGTACCGAAAGACACGGCATCGAAGTTAAAGTGGACGCACGCCGCGAATGTGGAGGGGGGAGTACCCTGGCATGCGGCGGTGCTGCAGGCAGCTGAGAGGTTCATGACCTCCTGGCACGAGAAGGAAGAAGAGGCCAGCCGACAACGGACGCTCAAACGAAACCACAAGCCTCCAACCAAACGGGGCGGGAGGGGGGTAGGAGACGGACGAGACGGCGAGGGAAGAAAGCAAACGAGAAGAGACGGACCGAGTGGCGCGATACGTGCCGGATTGAATTTCTTTAGCCGATTCCCCCCCCCCCAACGCTGCACCATTGCACCAACCCCCACTAGTGATGTCGTACCATTACAATGTATCGCTGGTTGGTGGCCATGTTTGCTTGTTTGCTTGTCGTTAGTGGTCACTCCACCGTGTGCCTTTTCCTGTCTCTTATTTCTTGTTNGAGAAGAGACGGACCGAGTGGCGCGATACGTGCCGGATTGAATTTCTTTAGCCGATTCCCCCCCCCCCAACGCTGCACCATTGCACCAACCCCCACTAGTGATGTCGTACCATTACAATGTATCGCTGGTTGGTGGCCATGTTTGCTTGTTTGCTTGTCGTTAGTGGTCACTCCACCGTGTGCCTTTTCCTGTCTCTTATTTCTTGTTATTTTTGGCCTGGTCCCTTCTTGTCCTCGCTCTTTTTATTTCATTTTCTCTTTCCTTACTGTTTCCTGTTATTTTCTTCTCTTGTTTCTCCTTTTCTCTCTTTTTCTGTGCCAGATGGCCTTGTCTCTGCTTGCGTTGTAAAGTGCCAAGATTGAACCAAGGGGGTGTACCTCATTCTCTCCGGCCCGTGATGGCGACTTCGAGTCCCAGTTGTTACCTCGCATAGCGCGCAGAGGGAGTGGAGGACTCCATAATATTTTTCGTTGATTTCTATTGACTTGCGAACCCCTTGGGGCCATTTTATTTGAGTGTACCTTTTTAGGGTAAGTTAGCCTGCGACCACGGGAATCGACCGCGTCTAGTGTTGGATCAGTACGGACTACTTACGAAGGTACTGGGTAGAGAGGGATCGGAACGGTTTTTCATGTGAATACAACAACAACAACAACAACAACAACAACACGGGCAGTTGAACAGTGGAACCACCGTGTTCCGATGTGGAGGCCACAGTAGTGTCACCTCAGTTTCGAACCAAATGGTTACACTGAGCACTGATTCTTCAGTTAGAGAGGCTTACCACTCCGGCCGGACATGTAGGAAATGTGGAGTTGCAGTTCTCTCGCACTTGGCGCGGCCTAACTTGCGCGGGCTACTGTTGACGGTTGACGGACGCTTGCCGCTTGCTGTACTTATTTTTTTGTTATTTCATCAGGATGACCACAACGAATCCATCTCTATCTTAGAGTCTAGACTAAGTAAGAGTGTATTTATTTCTCCTTAATAGATTAGCAATGAAAGTTTTGCTGTCGCTATACTCTTCTTTTGCAGACACGCACGCAGAACCAACAAAAGACACGACAAACGATTGTGCAAGATACTTTCTGGTAGGGCGCAGGGCATCACGCGGCCGTCGAGCTAATAATATTGTTCTGAAGAAAATACGTTGATGGAGTTGTGGAGTTTGCATGGTCTGCGCGGATATAACGGCAAAAAAACAACGAATAATAAAAAAGAGCCAGCTTGATTGGACAAAAATCACAGTCCTGCCATTAAGTTGGCGACCAGTTGACCAGTGGCAGAGTTGTCCCGCTTCTCACCCGCCGACGGATGCCGACCGAACCGAGCAAGCAAGGGTACGGATCTTGATGGACCCAAAGCGTTTCCAACCAGCTCGCCAGTCAGACCGAGAGCATATTCGTGCAGCGGAACTCTGACCGCACAAAAGAAACATCATCACGACACACAGCACCTGCCCCTCTCGTCAGGCTGTTGCGAATTGCTCCTCCTCGTCTACACTCAGACGGTTGATCGGTTGGTTGTTGCACATCACCGCTACCATGTTGCGTTCCACCAGGAGGATTGGTGTCGTTGCTGCTGGCATCTTCGTTGGCCTTTCAATGCATCAAGTGGAAGGCCATGTTTACCTGATGGTCCCTGTGAGCCGCAACTTTTGGGCAACGGACGCTTTCCAAGAAAGGTGAGCCGAAGGTCCGTGATGATCGCCAAATTACATTTTAGACTAGACTATTCTAGTTGGATAGGTACCGCAGCCGTGAGAGGAGGGTTCACCCGTCGCTCCGGGGCTGGAAAATCTCGTGCATCGGCACGGCTTTGATCATTGGAACCTAGAGGAGGTCTGATCCCCTCAATGACGATGTGTACAACGTTTTCATGAAGTACTTCTGCCCGCGATTTGCTATTGCTGCCACCGTATAGTCTTGTTCTGAAAGCTAAACCGTATTTCCGTGAAGTTTAAGTCAACGACCTACGGTACTGCGTCGCACCGGCCTACTGGATCCAGAAAGGGAACAGTGCCACCATCTGCTGTTACTTGCTGATGCATCCTGTAGCAATGCGCACGATGCGCGTTGCTGTGTGATGAGCACTCCATGCGGTAGAGCATGGGATCTTGGCGAGTGCGTGGGGATTCCAATTTGGATACCGTCCATCCAACGGCTGCTGTACATTTACAGAAGATACTCTCCGGCGGTGGGCGGAAGCAATACATGTGGTCTACCCACCCGCCCTAGATTTGCCGCTTCAAGCGCTAGACCACTATCTGGTACTAACAACTCACAGCAGTGCTCTTTGAAAGCAATGAATAGCTATATACTTCTCCTGAGAACGCCGAGTCTACAGTAGTAATTCATCAATAAAGTCCGTCATCTTCAAATTGGTGTTGCATCCGCGGCTGGATATATGCATACGGTGGAACCGGCATAGTCCATACTTCCCGCGAGAAAGAACTATTTCGGCAGTAGCTGGTCGGCCTCCGGTTTTCTTACACGGAACCCCGCACGACCGGAATATCAATGACCAGTCAGTGCGCTCTGCTACGATAGCTTGCTCGCTCTTGAATCGGTCGCCCTCTTCCGTTGGGATACACTTGTTCACCAACCAACGTCTGCCTCGCTATGATACAGAAAATTGATCCATTTACCGGGGACGATGAACAGACGAACAAACAAACGACCTTGTACGGCTGACCGGCTGTTTGTGGACGAACTGGAGCAAGGAAAATCCATTTACGTTCTCCAACAACGCTACGAAAAACACCTTTTCCACAGATAAGAGTCCTGTGGTACAGTAGGCCAGCATAGAATATACTCGGTACAGTAGTCTAGCATAGAATAAAGGAGTATAGTTTTTGACGGTGACCACCATATATTTGTACGGTTCTCCGAGCAGCAGATAGGGAATGTACACTTCTCCCCGGAAATAAAAAGAAAGCCAAACGCACGCGTACCCGTTCAGTGCCCCATCACGTGTTAGCGACGTCAGCATGTCAACTCATGTGTGAGTTTACCATGGAACAAAAACTGCCGTCTGAGGGACAGAAAACAACAAAGGTCACGACGGGTGCAAGCGAACCGTCATTTGGGTGATACCTGAACCTGCATTTAGGCAAGGGTCGAGGGGTGGGTGTGGGCTGCTCTCTGCCTTGTATACAGTATCGGGCATGAAAAAACTTGCGAATGTATGTGCTCCTTCAACAATCGTGTAGGATCACCGGCGAAGGCAGGCGACTGCGCAACAACACCACCATCGGCACTCACCCTTCTCAGAATGAGAACCAACCGGCGCAATTTCCCACGCTACTTGCAGTTTTGCTAGACCGCCCATGACGCACCTATGGGCAGCTCATGCGTGGGCCCATGGGCAAATTTCCTGTGACCATGGGAATCGAGTGGTAGGTCAGTATGAACAGAAGTTGTGCTGGGCAGAGAGATCGATAGGGTTATACCAAGTATATGTGAAGACAACAACAACACCTACAAGAACACCCACAAGAACATTGGCGCCTTCTACACCGGGCGGTCGATAGACCCCTGACTGTGACGCTGATGCCAATAGCAGTGTTGGCGACACTTTGACGCGAAATCCCTGCGACTAACTGCTCCATGCTCATGGCTTCCGCTCCTTCGCTCAACGTACATGCCATGAACATGAACATGAATCGTCAGTTCCTACTCGGACATCAATTGGTGCCCTCACTGTTTCCAGAGCCGGGGACCGAGTGCGGTTCGCGAACGAGGGGAAGAGAACACGGAAGAAGCCGTGCTCGCGAGTAAGCTCAGCACTCCCGCAACTCCGAAAGAGTCGATTTAACTTTACATCGATCGGGTTGAACTGGTCGTCCAGTTCCCTGAGCTTGAAACTGGTTGCGTATTTTGAAGGTGCACGAGTCCAAACCGTTGCGCAATAGACTACTCTCGAAGCAGAAGAAGACATGCATAGCATAGGGCGGGCAAGACCCATCACCACGGCCCCCCTGTGGCACCTCGCCGCTCCTCCTCTCCTCGACGTTCTGTCCAATTTGTGTGTAACGCAGATTCGCGTATTTTCATCTCGTCTGCGGCCCTAATGGTTATCGTCGATATTTCCATGTTCAACCCGTTTGGATTAGTTAGCCTGTACCCAGGCGGGCGTCCGGGTCAGTTGGACCAGTTCGGATGCGAGGGCGTTTTGGACGGTCTTCGATGTGAAGAGGATGACACAAAAAAGACACGCACACACACACACACACACACACACACACACACCTGCTGCTGGTGCAAGCGGCCGTACCACCACTGACTGTCATGACGTCCTGTTGTCTCTCGAAATCAATTTGGCTAAACAGTGTACGGTCGTGGGGAATGGCCCCACCTGTTTTCGTACGAACGAAACGAGGTTCATGGCAACGGAAACTACTACGAGCCGGAGGAAATCTCCGTCAGGCACGGCATTTGTGGCGACCCCGAACAAGTGAGTCGGTAACACTGCTTGTTGTTGTTGTTGTTGTTGTTGTTGTTGTTGTTGTTGTTGTTGTTGTTGTTGTTGTTGTTGTTGTTGTTGTTGCTGTTGCTGTTGTTCTAGATGACGTCCTCACTGCGCTGGTCATCAAACGGCTGCCTCTGTCGCTGAAAGTGACATTACATCATATGTACGCATTTCTCCGCCGACTCCACTGTTGTTTTCGTGAAACTGCTACCGCAGACCAAGGCTGAGGGCACCAACCTCTACGGACAAGAAAATAGCAAGTACCCGGTACACGGCAAGTACTCTGAAGGCGGAATTATTGAGATCAAGATTGTGGTCTCCACCTACCATTGGGTGAGAGAGCTGCCCGAGCTAAGTGCCCAAGGTTTCATCTGCGGTAAACTCTGCAGTAGATTGGCGCTGGCAGCGCACTCATTATTATCGTTAGCCTCCTGATAACCTTGTAGAAGTACGAGGTTTCGCAGGGATTGCATACCTGGCGTTTTTGGTGCTAGTCGCGGCGTTTGCTGTTGTCGTCTTCGTCTTCGTCGTCGAGGAGGGGGAGTGGAAGAGCGCTCCAACGCTCTACGCGCACCGCGCCTATGAAGCGGTGCCCGGCAAATATCGAGCACTAGACTACGTCCACGGAGGTAGCGTAACGAGCAACATGGCTTACTAGACGAACTCTTTTGTACATGCTCGCTGCCATCAAGAGAGCTGTTTCAAGAACAATCTCGCATGCTGGGTGTAACGGCCTTGCCTCCCGACACTCGCACGATGAACCTGCGGCATCGGTTAGCATGGAAACTATCCTTCTCGCTTGTTTCTCTGATGGTCTCTGATGTGGCGAATCAATAGCGAGGTTGCGTGCCTTTGCATTGAATCTGTCAGAAAACGAGGACCCCAAGCGCGGAGGACAAGCACAATCAGCAGGAACGGACTCTTTTTCTGTCAGAGCCAAACACGGAGTAGCTCCCGATTTGCCCCGTGCGTGTTGCCATTCAGGATTTGTCAAGAACCTAGAGTTTGGAAATTTCGTGTGTACAAGCTTCGTCTCCAGGAGAACCGCCTGCTGGCACCTTAGCCCTCTAGGAAAGCTGCTAACCCTTACCCTAGCCCTAGCCCTAAGAGGACGATGGGAGAACGAGCGCAACACATCTAAGGAATAGCCTTCCGCTTGGGGTTTTTCCTCGTTCCCCGTGCCCCCTCCTCCGCAAACTAGGGCCACCTCGAGTTCTTCATCTGTAATGCCGAGGACATGTCTGATCCGGACGGGGTCGTGACTCAGGTAAATGTCTCGGTTTGCTGGGCTTTTCGAGACTCATCCAGCCCCTTAGAGCTGGTGCTTGTTGTACAGACGTGGCTTTGACTCGACGTGAACAAAATTGTAACCCTGGAATACGTGTTCAATTTTTCTCTAGATAGTTTCCCGCCGATGCGTCTCGCAAGTAGTTTGAAAGGGCGTGTCTAGTTGTCGCACCTAGCACTCCGATATACTCTGATGCCGTTTGCTTGGGTACTCACGACAGCAAACGTTGTTCGATCAGAGATGTTGCGCTGACGATCTACCTCTGAACCCAGGGATGTTAGGGCGCGATTCTGGACAAGGATGTAATTTTACCCCACCCACGCAAGCATATATATCTGGTGGTCATGTCTGCATGCCCCAGCAAAGCACATACATGAAGTACTTCGTACTTGGTGTGCTTATCCATAGTGCTGTGATGCTGCTGTTCTTCGTTATTATTGCTGTTCTTCCGGTCGAGTCGTCGTCATCGTCGTCGTCGTCGGTATTGCTCACAACCATTCCTCGCCAAACTCTAGCCTGAAGCCCCGCCGTCGGTGTGAGAAAACCCATGTAGTTAGGGGGAAAGCTGCAACCCATCCATTGTACGCACGAACCAATATGGACAGTAGGGGTAGCCGTGACCAGAAATTCGAGCTTTCGAAGAAACAAACCGGGCTCTTTTAACGTCGTGACGGCCACCAGACGCTGCAGATCCCGTTTTTTCTTTCAACCATGTTTCATACTCCTATGCACCGTAGCTTCATGTGCCCGAACTGCAGAATAGCGGCCACCCCACTGATTCCAAGACTCTTCCGTGGGAGAGGTAGCACCCAAGCCCCGTTGGGATCCCGGCCAGTGCTCGCGCCCTGTGCCCCTTGCCATCGTTTGGCTCACGAATCTGTTGGCCTAGAGTTTGTCAAATATGAAGACAAAACTGTAGATATATATATATTCTCGTACGCTTTCCCGGAACATGATAGCTTTGAGAACCGTGATACATCGTGCGCCAACATGCTAACCAGTCGCTTCCGCCACTAGAGCACGCCACGCCACTCCGATAGTGGGGTGCTTGTTGAGGGGTTGCTTCTTCACCATGTCCTTGCCCATCACGCCGTGGGTTTTCCTACCAAAACCCTGAACAGGAAACCCAATTTCTCGGTTGCAAAATCAAAACGCCGTTCATTTGTAGACTTTCTGCCCAGCTTCTTGCTTCAGACAGCACTCACTCAGCTTTGACCTCTTGACCCGCCGCCCTTGCTATGGTGGCGGTCGGACATCCCCCCCCCCGACGAATCGGACGTTTTTGTTGTAGGGCTGCTTTAACATGCACCCGCTCGATCGTGCGGACGATGACGGGGATGCTAGCCCCATCGACCCTGACCATATTGGCAGGTATGGACAAGACTATCGCTTTCAGGTTTTCTAGTTTTTCCGAGCTTCGCGCCACCTACCCAACAGGTGCTACAATATCCATTCCGCAGGTCCGTGTCAGTGAACAGAACTACTGTAGACTAGGTCGGAAGTTTGTGGACACCTTGACAACATCCTCGTCTCCGTGACTCTGCAACGGACTTTTTCCGTTGAGAACGAATCGGAAAGAGTGTGGTTGCAAGAAAACACCGTTCATTTCGAGCGGAGGCAACGAACGATATGATCAGTGAAAGCCGAACGAATTTTTGACAGGTACTACCTGGACCCGCCCTGCCGCGCCGGTGAGACGGATCAGGATACTCTACCCGGAGCTTATCCCGGCGATGTCGCCACCGCACGGTACAAGCTGCCGAGCGGGCTCACGTGCAGCCGCTGTATCTTACAGATGGTCTACTGTGAGTTCGGCTGCTTCTTTCCGCGACTTTTTTTCGTGTGCGACGCGTCACCTGCATTGTTCATTCGTGCGCACATAGTCTGTTGTTTGTCCCTTGGCTGCAGCATCTCTGCAGACAGGGCCGTCAAGCAGCACTCAGGTCGTAACACGTGTCCCAAGAATCAAATTCTCATTGAACCGTCCTCTCGGTTTCTGAGTACCACGAATGAAGCTCGGGTTTTCCCGTATCACATGACGGAGTATAGTGCCCTGAAGAATACAGATGAGGATGATTTAAGCGATTGTTTGAATGGGGTGTCAGAATCTGTGATGTCAGGCTCTGTGGCGGAAGTGCTCAAGGCTGTAAGGTGCAGATGAAAGATACACTTTTTCGAAAAACATTCTGGGACACCGTATTTAGCACCTACCGTAGGCCGTCCTGGCTCGAGATACATCACACCCTTGGCCGAGAGGTCCGCCTGTCTGGAGGGACAGAACTTTGAGGTTAATGTCTCCGCATCAACTGCAAAATGAAAGCTGTATGAAAGACCTTTACTCAGGCGTTGGAAACATACTGGTGCGGAGATATTTGATAGATGCCGCGCTTTGTCGTGATGCGTACAACCCCATTGCTGTGGAGATGACACGGGGAGCACACAAACTTACCAATGTTGAAAACATCGCAGAAACAGCAATGGCGATGATGCCGGCTCGTGTGTCCGACGTTGATTGCAGATACCGGCAACGCGTGCAAGCATCCGGGGTATGACGAGTTCGACCCAGTCTCGGTACCTGACGGGTGCGCTCCGACCAAGGAAGACTGGGTGCAGACGCAGCTGGGCATGTGCGGCGAGGACGGCAGATACCCAGAAGAGTTCTGGAACTGCGCCGATATCGAGTGAGTTGCAAGGCGACTATGTATGTATGTGAAGAGACATTTCCATCACCGATGTACGTTTTTTCAATCTCCCACAATACTGACTGTTTGCTATACCGCCCATGGGATACCCATCGGTCACCCATGGAGCGCCCATGGGCACTTCATGGGTCACCCATGGGCCGCCCATGGGCATGCCCATGGGCGACCCGTGGGTGGCCGATGAAGTGCCCACCGTGGGTACTTCAACCGAGAACTTCGCCACCGGGGTATCAACCTAGAACTTAGCCACCTTCACACCAATCCAGAACTTAGCCACCAGCGCCACCTAGCACGTATCATGTGGGGTTGGGGTAGCCGCTGTAATGCCCCTTGAGAATCAAACAATCTACTGTTTCGGAGTACTCTGGTTCGGTTGAAGGGATATCATTGGCCGCCCATGGGCTTCCCATGGGCTTCCCATGGGCCGCCCATGGACTGCCCGCGGGCTGCCCATGGGTCATTTGGGAAACTACAGAAAGTGAGGGAGGCCCCGTTTTCCTGAGCGGTGTTTCTGCAATGCCACACTACTGTTGCTTCCAGTTTGCACCACTGCGAGTTGATGCTGTTGCGCGCCCAATGTTGGCTCAATGCACTGCTGGCCCTAGGATGTTTCCAAGTGAGATTGTTGGGGGATTCCTGACGTCCCACAGACATCGATTTGTTCATATTGAAGTTGTTGCTTTACGCTATTTTCCGGGAGAATGTGGAGAACAGAATGGTCCTGGCAGTGTTGTTCCTCACGTGGTAGTTTTTCTTGTGTTGCCAGGAAAAGTTTCGATAAACCAGAGACAGAACACAGTCTTGTTCGGGTACCGCTATCGTTCTTCACAAGAAGTTGTCCTATGATTTCTTCAGCATCCGTGTCAAGCGCACTATGCGAGCACACGCCCCCTTCCTCACCTTTGCTCCCCCCCGCTCTCTGCCGTTTTCGCTCACTCTCTGGCAATCGATATTCACGCGTCCATGTACCGAAAACGATACTGCATGATTCGCGGGCGCGGTATGTTCTCTCTCCCACAGGATCACCAGCGACGAAGGTTTGTTGAATCATAGTGTAAGAATTGAATCAAGAATAGGCACACGTCGAACAGCCGAATGAGAGGCAGGGTCTCGCTTTCGCCGTCCCATGTAGTTTGCTCGTTCGACTTTTTTGCAATACGAAAGATTGGGCGTCACATTCTGGAAACGGTACACGTAAACGTGTGAGGGAGACGGATAGTCTATTGCACCCAAAAAACATGACGGTTCAAAATGTGCCCGTCCCGATGGCCATGTAATGCAGGAACTTGCTCACTACACGCCTTACACGCTACCACCGTCGCACGGTCCACCAATCAAGGGAATATCCGTAGAGTCGTAGGAGTCTGTCGTCGAACAAATGAGAGGGGTGACGGGGGGGGGGGGGGGGATGACTTGTATCCGATTCTGTTGCAATCACTGCGCGTCAAACCAAACCAATGTTGCCAGCCCCCGATGAAGTGGACGGGCGTGACAGCACGAGGCAACAAAAGATAGACGTCAACATTGAGCCTGGCACGATAAATGTCCAGTGTGTTCGTAGGCTTTGCCCGAAGCTGAAGGAGAGCCCAAATATGGTGTTGTGCTGTCCTGCTTCGGGAAGGGTCGAACCCAAACGGCATTTTCGCGGGTAACGTCTTCCGTGGGGCGCCAAGCCTTAGACTGCGCTATTATAGCAAGCCATGCCGATTTTTGAATGTAATCTCGTGCTTGCATGATTTGATTCCCGCTCACCGTTCGGGCTTCAGCAGATCTTTCTACGGGGCCTTATTGCAAACTTCCGTAGAATATGTGCTGGCCATGCTCCACTGAAGCCCATATATGTGTGTGTTGCACAGCCCATGGTTGCTGCCGTCGCAAAATACATGGTTCATGGACCATTCGTTGCGTCCGTCCGTTTTTGGCACGGGAAGTCGTTTCGAAGTCGGCGTGATTTGCAACACAAAGACGGCTTCTCGCCCTCACTGTTGACCTCCCCAAGGCCTAAGACCAAAGAGATAGTAGGCGAGCACCGCTTGAAATGTCGCTGAGTTTCTGCAATTATTTCCACGTGAAATCGGAATCGCAAGTTTCCCCCTCATCTAGAACTCCCGCTCGTATCAATGAGAATGAATGCTTTTGCTCCAAGCAACAAGAATAAATCATCGATCATTAGGTCAGAGCCTCAACGAGGAAAACAAGATAACGACCGATCTCTGTCTTTTAGAAGGAAGGCCTGGCTGACCAACCAACCGACCGTCCTTCCCAACCAAATTCGTCCGCAACAGATGGAGGTGGGCCCGCCCCTACAACCCCTTCGCCCACCGACGAGGAGGAGCTTTCGCCTACCCCTGAGCCGTCCGTTCCCACTGTGGAACTCCCTCGAACACCGGAGTATGGAGAGCCCACACCGGCACCGCCCGTCTCTGGCATGGAATCAACGCCCGTCCCTTCCGTGGCTCCGGCGTCTCCGACGGCGACATCGTGTGACGACCCCGCGGAAGTGTACGAGCAGGTGGGCTTGACATACGATTCGTTTGTGGATGCGAAATTTTCTCGTGATTGGTCTGAAGACTTTGCTAGTAGGAGCAGTGGGAGGGAGTCTGAGGCCGCTGACTGCCGGTTGCTCTAATTGTTGTCTTCATTTGAAAACGTCCCGATCTTCGCTATGCACCTTCATACATCCGCGTGCTGGCTGTGGGTCCAACTGACGCAGACACCCACCCGTCACGGGCAAATCGATATTTCTTGTAACGTACAATCTGTGTGGCACCTCACCGCAGATGATGCTGCTCGCCATTTGACACCCATAGATAGGCCGTCGCTTGTCAGACGGTGCTCAAGTTTGGTTTCCATTTTTCTCTGAACGCTGGAAGTAATGGTAATCGAAGGGCGCCAGCTGTCGAAATCATGTCTGATCAGATGATGAATGGTTGTTGCCGCTTGTATTTTTTCCTGTCCTCCCAAACACAATCATACCCTACGCTGCAGCCCTCTCCCGTCAAAACCCCAGGTTTCTTATTTTCAAGAGGTTGTTCGGTTGTTTTTTTTTCTGTCCTTTGCCATGTACACTGCGATGATGGCGGCCAAACATGAAGTATTCGCCCCTGAAATACAACAGTAATAAGGGGAAAATTAACTTTTGTGAAGGGCTGCCCTCCGTATTAACACTTTTCTAGTCGCTCACTTGAGCGACGGCAGACTCGAATATGTAACCGCTTTCTTGGCCGGACTTTCCATGCACTACGTACGGGATATTGACATTCTCTTTCGTGCACTTGCGCTGGTCTGGGCGCCGCCGACGCGGAACTCTCCCCGTCCTTGTTCATTCGTTGTTTCGAACGCCTGACAGTGCGGTGGCGATGACAGCTACGATGGACGTACATGTTGTGTCGAAAACTCCGAGTGCGTGGAGCTCGCCGACTGCTACTCTGAGGTGCTCACATGGATGGTGGTATGGTCATGGTGATGGTTTACAATGGATGCTACATGCCATCTTGGTGTACTCTGGCCTGCTACTTGCAAACTCGGAAGCTGGTAGTATAGTCGTTCTTCTTCAATAATGCGGGTGTTGGTCAAGACGGGGTAGGGTGTATTTCCTTGTGCTTCGGCATGTGCCTTCCAAGGACGCCGCTCCAAGGACTCACACTGCCATCGATTTTATATTATTTCCACCTGCATTAGTATGCCAATATCCAATACGTCTGCCATCCTCGACAACGCCCACGGTTGAACCCATCGCTTCTGCATATGGGCAGCCAAAAGAATAGTACCCCATCGAGCCGACCCGGAGCTTCATCGTATCGCCAGAGAATGGAGCTCACCCTCGCGCACGGTAAATAATCTGCTGACCCTCCGCCATCGCCCATTTTGTTTCAAAACAGTGCCGCCCGGCTGAGACTACCCCTGAGGACAACTGCTCTGGAGAGTGGGGTCAATGCGGCGGAAATCAGTGGCAAGGACCGACCTGCTGTGAGGAAGGCAACGACTGCGTCGTTAGCAACGAATGGTACCACCAGTGTATTCCGGAGACGACTTGATCTGATCGTTCTGTAGAAATACTGTCGATCTGACCTGGTCTGTCTTCTTCCTCTTGAGCATTCCTGCAAGATCCTTTGGGTTTCGATCCACAAACGATCTGATCTGAGTTCTCGACACGCATAGTTCCTTTTGGTATGACGTCATTCCTCATTGAAAACGTCTGGGTCGTCTGAAATTCTTTTTTCTTTCAATCTGGCGGAGAGGGAAAAATGGGGAGGACAGATATCGGGGAACGGGAAAGCAACCTGCAACATCGATGAGGCGGCGAGCGAAAGGGGAAAGGGCATAGTCTAGTCGAGAGAGCGTAACGATGCCCGCACGTATCTACATATGCTTTGCTACGTGCGTGCGGCAATATGTGGAGGCTCCGCCGTCGTTGCGTGCCAACAGTACTAGCTCAAGCAAGGGGGGGAGTGGTTTGGGGTCATCGTGTTGGAGAAAGTTAAGGCAGACGTGTAGCGAACGACTGCACGAGGGGGATCGACCAAAAAAACTGTCTCGGAGGAAAAGGGAAGTATCTCTTTGTACTGAGTGTGTACGTTCGAAACACGGGGGTATCTACCAGTTATCCATGTAGGAATGCTGTAACGTCGGGTATGGTTCTTCTGAAACATGAAATCCGATGTAAATGTGGTCATGCGGGTATCACCACCCTACAGCGAATGCCGCACCTTTTTTCTTGTCTACGGGAAGAGGTGTGTGCATGTACGGATGCTCGCAGCACACCTTCCATCGGTTTCGAGTGACCTACTGTGAATTTCGTTGTTCTTGCTTTTCAACGGCGTGAGGCACAGCCACTCAATCGTTCGGATGGGCGAGGTGTTGGTGACGTATGTATGTAGTATTTGTTTGGCTAGTAGTCATCACCTTCATCAGGTGTGGATATTGACGGTCATGATCACCACCACGTAGTTATTGGGTCGTTTCGCCTGTTGCGCGCTGAAAGAATGGGCGAGTTCACTTTCGTTGTTGCCCGGGCCGTCACCAAGCGCGATACTCCACTATAGTTATCGGGTATTAAACGTAAGCCGGGTCGCGAAAACCAAGACAAGTCTACGGCTCACAACTCCCGGATCTTCATTCTGTTTTGAACGAGAGGGACATTGTCGTTGCTTCGAAGTCCGTATGGTCTTCGTCATCTGAAATGCGTGGTGGGTTGTTCTTCAGTCACCTGTCGCCCTCGAAATGTGCTACGTTCATGGTATGGTTGGATTTGGGTTGGAAACCACGAAGAATGACTTCATGGAGAATTTTTCGCTAGCGTGCGTGTTGGTTCGTTCCTGATTTGTAGCATGGTTCTTCGGCTGTACATTGAATGACGATCGAAGGGCGCGCGAAGAAGTAACTAGGAAGTCCCCGACTTGAGATTGAGCAATCGACGGGTACCGGTAGCACAGAATCATTCCGCGATGTCTTGCGGAGCAGCATTCTCGGGGTTGTGTGATTGGCCATGTGTAGTTTGTCAACATGAGGCTACGCCCCTTTGACAGTGCGTACATCATGATGACACCTACGTTGCATATAATTTGCCAGCCACCAGCTGGGGATTCAACTAATATTATGTGCATGGTGAATGGGGCACGGATCCCGTCAAATATGCAGGCTCTGGTAGCAGACTATTGGGTCATCACCATTATTAGCAGTAGTTTGGCCACGACGCATAGACACTCCTCCTCCTTTCGAGGGGAAGTGACAGGTTTTCGAGGGGAAGAAAGGATGGAAGCATGTGAGCATCACGGGAAGAAAGGATGGAAGCGTGTAAGCATCACGGGAAGTGCAGCCATGAGAGGTGCGCGCACTTCTTGCGAGAAGAGGGAAAGGACACAGGCGCAATTAGTTCTTGCTTTGCCGCGAGTCTTGAGCTTCTCGGACAAGGACGTCACGTGTTCAACGGCAGGCCCTCCATGCCTTTCTGGAGGAAGTGGTGGGGGGTCATTCGAGTAGAAGTGTGGCAGCAGGAGCATGAAGTCATTAAAATCTTGGGAGAAGGGGAGGGGGATGGGGCGCATTATCCACGGCAAGGGAGTCAGTCACTCCAGACGCAAGCATCTTTTTTGTAGAAGGAGGGGGCGAGCAGTTTAACTGGAGGAGGATGGTTTTCACCATGAACGAGGGTTCTTTCAACCCTGAGGGGCAAGTGCCCCTTTTGAACGGGGTGTTGTGGACACGGCGTCGATGTGGTTGATCGTGGCGGAGGAGAATAAGTCCACAAGAGTCTCGTTGCTTGTCTAGAAGGGGTAGTAGGAGAAAGAGTGAAAACGCGTGGTTTTATCCTCGCTTTCCCACTTTGGATCTGTAGAACAGAGAAGGTTTCGTGCGTTTCGTGCGCACGAGAAAGTTCATACATGGTTCTCTCGGTGCTTGACCAGAGGTGATTGAATGCAACACTGAACGGAATTAATGCAATTAGGAGTATCATTCATGACGGACAGTATCGTAGTGGGACGACAGCATACCTCCCAATCCCTGTAACTATCACGATGACAAGTTTGCTGGTACCATACCGCAGAACTTGATCTGGCTGTGTCTTAGTCATAACGGTGCAACGACTCAACTACTGTACCGACCTAGTCATGACATTGATAGGAAATGACGAAAAACGCCGCTTGAAAATTGTCACATGAGGGATCGCAACATCCAGTAGTGTCACTCTTTGGGACGTCAGCCGTTCGTCGGATCAAATACAAATCGCAAGTCTCGAGGTCAAACTCTCAACAGCCGCACCAAAGAGACGAGACTTTTTGTATCGCTGCTACAAGTGGATGCGAAAAGTATTTCAGAGATGTGGAGATATCGTGACATTACTGGTGGAGCATCTGGAGTCTACGCTTTGAACTTGACACGGCATTGGACCTACATGGATGGCTCTTTCGCCGTCGCTCGGTCGGGATTACCTGCCGGCTGGCATCATCACCGCCGTAATACGGCATCGGTGCAAACTGTTCAGCACGAGACGGTCTTCTTCCGCTAAGAACCAGCGACCACTATCTCGGCACCGCGTGGGTGAGCCAACAGGCTACCTGTCTGTGTACCTGTTCACGGCCAGCGTCGCCAACGTGTCCTCAACCGACGCCTGCAGCTGTATCACAAGCTGAACTATCGAGGGTGGGAAGGCATTTCACCGATTCACCAGCCATCCACATCGACCACAGCATCGTCTTCTCTGACAACTCCAACGCAGCAGCAACAATCGCTTCGTCATCGGTCATGACGAAATTTTACCTGGAGTGCACACTGAAAAACACACGAAACAATACGGAGGCACGTACCGCTTAGAGGAATGGGGGGGGGGTCACACGAGAGAACCAAGAAAAAGGCAATGGATCGGACTAGAAGTCAAAGTCTGTGGTGTAGTCAGAAATGCGAGGTAAGTACATCCCAAAATGAAGATTGGAAAGCGATGACATCACGACGGTTTGCACGGGTGGCGGTCATCCGAGGACGGGCGTATGCATAGAAAACAGAGGGCAAAAGCAAGCTCAAGACCAGGAAAACAAAAAATACACTCCCCAACCAAAAAAGGGGAAATTCCGACTGAAATGACGCCTTCAACAAGGCAGCGAGGCCTCATCACACATGTGAAGGAAAACTAACGAAACGAACTGCAAACAAAACCCCATGACCTGATTGTAGGCAACAAACATCGAGAACCTACACCGGCAACAAGTGCCCACGGGTTTCAGCAAGAAGCCCGAAGATTGGGAAGCGAAGGGCGAAAACGATGAACACTTAAGGTGACCAAGGACGGAACTTGGCTGCAATGGTGGGTAAATCACGCCTTACATGCAAAGGCGAACTCCAAACCGACACCCCCCCGTGGAGACAGGGGCTACTCCACTACCACACCCTCTGGACCGAATGCCGAAGCTCGATATCTCGGCAGGTACTCATTATGGCAGCGTACTCATTATGGCAGCGTTAGAACCGTCTCGTAGAGAGCTTTCCGAAAACGAATACTTCGATTTCGGCGTCGTCTTCGTGGCGTCGTAGTCGAGCTCTGAAAATCGGCCCAGGGGGTGAGATATCTTATGCAACCTAAGGTTCTCAACGAACCGAAATGAGTAGCTAGAAGCCATTTGTCATCTGAACATATCATTATACTTCCCTGCCGGACTCTGCTACTGCCGTCATGGGCACTTCACGACCCCTGTTGGTCTGCCCTCAGGGCGTGAGTTTTGGAGTCATTGATTTCCTCACGCTTGCTTGCTTCGTCGGAATTGGTGCAAACTGCCACCTCTTTCTTCAGGGACATCATCACTAGCCTTGCCAACAGCAGGCATATAGCCGCAATGATGGTGAACACCAGCTGATCGTGGCTGGCTACCTCATCGCTTGGGTACACGTGGTATAGGGTCGTGTACACAACGAACTCCAAGTCCGTGAGCCATAGGCCGACAACGAAAGCCTCTTCTTGAGAAATGATGGAGTCCAAGAAGGGCATCGCGACCACCCTAACCTTAAACCGGAGGCTTGAAAACTCGTCACGGGCTGCGTTTAAACGGCTTCGGCGGTCATCCGTTTGCCAAGCCATCCACCCCACCAGAGCAGCCTGGCTGAGCCAAAAGTACACCAACACGCCGATGAACCACGGCCTCGTCAACAAGATCAGGAAAGCGAGAGGGATGAAACGGCTCACAACCTCCACAATATGGTACAGGAAACAGACCCACACTTGAGTTTGGGGGTGCATTTTACCGAGACATCCCAAGTTCAACTCGCCTTTCGTTGGTGCTCGGCTGAACGGGAGTCTCGTGCCAGACCATGGGCACCATGTCGGCCAGCAGCACGACGGGCGTGAGCATCTCGAGCACCAGTTGGAAACGTCCCCAACCGGAGTTGCCGCAGCTTTTAGCCCCTCCACACTAGAATTATCGGTGACAGCATACGACTGGCTCCCAACCGAGATGAACACGGATCTAAACGGAGCTAGGAAAGTGTTGGGAGACGGAGGTTCCTCGTTCCACGGCACAAGAATCGCATGTAACTGCAGCAACAGATGGAGCGCCGCTTCGAACAGCGGCTCAACCACGCGTACAAAGCCGAGCTTTCGGGAGTAGACTTCCCCTGTAGCTGTGCTGAAGGCTTCCACGAGTACGCTCAATTGTAGCACAACCAAGAGACGACGAACAAACCCAACTCCGGACAAGAAAAAGAGTGCCTCGATAATGCCAGGCAGCAGGGCGATGACCAGTCCAAGAGTGCCCCATACTACATGGCCAGGTTGGAAGTACGTGTACGAGGTGTAGATGTCGGTCCCGATGTCTAGGTAACTGAGAAAGACGGGTACAAACAAATATTAAGTGCATGGTAGCCATCTTTCACATCAGGCAGATCCAGTCCTCTGTCCAAGCCGATCTTGAATCTGTCCGAGTTCTGGTGGTCGCTCAGATGCGGAGGGAGCGGCCCTGTAGAGAGCAAAAAAAGGAACAGGATGTACGGTCGAAACACGATGCGGTTTGCCTCGGGTAGATCAAGACCAAGGATGGCCATTTGATCTCAGCACGAGGTCGTATGGCACGCGCTTGCAGTTCAACCTCCTGTCTCTAAATTAGAGCATGCTAGTACTACAGGACCTCTTCGATGAAGCATACAGGCACTCAACATCAACCCAAATGCAAGAGCTCGATCTCGACGTAGTATGCGTGCAGATCTTCCCATCGGTCTCCAAACACAATAGTGTCCACTTGTTCGCGTAATAAAGATGACATTCACATTCACAGCTGCTCATGTGTGGTGGCTGATCGATAGTTCGGGTGGCTCAGTTCTGTGTATTGGGAGTGTAGAGCAGCTGGGCCATGACGGGCCGTGGTAGGGGAGGGACGTAAAGGAAAACGTATTATATTCTTCGGGGGCGTGCTCGTGCTCGTAAGTCTGTCACGGCATCAAGCACGCGTCACGCTCATTGTTCGTGATAGTTGCTGCTGTGTGTGTCGACAGAGTGACGTAGAACAACTTGATTGGACAGTTTGCATTGCGGGACTGTCTGCGTTGAAGATCGTTGAGTAGCCACATATTATCAGAACAGCAAGGAACGTTCTGTGGGAATGTTCTTCGTGGATGGTGCATTACCCCGAGTGTGTTTCTTGTGGATAGTGCATCAGTCAGAGGATTCATGGTATGTTGTTATGTACGTTAGCCCTTGTCTGTTGAGTCTTTTGTGTTCCGATATCATTGTGTTCTGCTTTTGTGCGTTGGTCGAGCGACACGGGTGGTGGCTGCGGTGCTGTGGTGCTCCCCACCCTTGCTCACTTCACCTTTTGACCTGTTCTCCTGGTCCAAGGTCTCATTAATACAACATCTTTTCCCCAGAAGCCACGAGTTTGCCAACAATCATCTCGCTCAAACTACCAAACGGATCTCTCTGATTCCTCCGCATCTCATCACTGCATCTATGCGTGCTCGCCGTATGTGATCGTGTGTGTCTCGACAGTCGGAGAGAGAGCAACTATAGCGCTGGGCGGTTGCCAGCCAAGTAGGTGGAGCGTTGCCGAAGCCTTCCATGCGTTGAGACTCCAAAACAGATTTTCTGGACACGGACAAAAAAAGTCCTTTGGGACTTTCGCCGCGATACAGATTTTTCGGTAATTCAAAATCGCCGTTCACCGGCTTCCGGGCCTCTTGGCCAATCAGAGCCCAATTTTGATTTTTGATTTCCTGGAAACAGATTTTTCCGATTCCGATAAGACAGGCTCTTTGTCGTGTTCGTCCGTTTTAATAAAGTGAATCCAGAGGGTCAGGCATACGCAGTGTGAGGCTTTTGTGCCGCTTGCACACTATCAATGACCTTTGCACGTGCGTGTGATTGACGGCGGATGGTGTTTCGTATTTCTCCTGTCACCCACATTAGTTTTTTGCTTGATTGCGTTGTTCTCGATATGTTTTGTCTGCGGTGGAATTCCCGTAGTTTTTCTTTGTTTTTGTGCCTTTTCGCAGACACGCGGAGGTGAATCGGCGGGTACCCGGTGTCTCGGCTGTTTTTTTCGGTCGTGCTCTTTGTCGTGTTCGTCCGTTCTAATTAAGTGAAGCCAGAGGGTCAGGCATACATACGCAGTGTGAGGCTTTTGTGCCGCTAGCACACTATCAATGACCTTTCTTTGCACGTGCATGTGATTGACGGCGGATAGTGTTTCGTATATTCCAACGCCCACGTATAGCTATGTGGCTCGATTGCGTTTTTCTCGATATTTTTTTCTTGTCATGGAATTCCCGTAGTTTTCTTTGGTTTGTGTACGGAAAGGGGTGTGAAGATGTGCGATTTGGTGGCGAGAAGAGAGGAATATACGAAATATGGAGTTGGGCGATTAGTGTAGTACTTTGCACTGCACCTTTAGGCTTATACCTGATATGCGGGCATTGTTTTCGACATAAACGGCCTTGGCGCGCATAGGCAAACGCATAATGTCGACCGTGCATACTATTCTTTTTTGGCGCATAATGTCGCGCATATATGGGGATACTGTGCATAAACGTGGTTATGCCTGCTTCATTTTGAGGATAGGGGTGCATCAGGAGTGGGTTTAGGTACCTCCTGTGGCACCAGCAACCAGCAACTTGAACAACAACGAACGCTTACTGCTTAACTGAGCAACATTATCCTTAAACATAGCCCATATTATTATTCACTCATTTAGAGAGGAAGGAGCGGCGCTTGTTTAAGGCGAGCTCTGGGCTCTGAGTCTTTGAGTTGTGAGGTGTGACTAGGTA
>CACKRE030000279.1:43489-55390 GCA_902602495.3 Ectocarpus sp. CCAP 1310/34 | reverse complement strand
GGGTGCGCTGCATCCTGCTAAGGGTGTTCGGCATCTTGTGCTTTCTTCCTTGCGTACGGATGACAGTTGCGTATGACTTGATTTGTTTCCTGGCGTTCATTTCCGGAGACAGTTGTAAGCACTGTGTAACTGCCTCGAGGGTGCTTGACCATATTTTCACAACGTGGTGCGATCATCCCCCTTGCGCGGAGCGAGGGTTCTCGACCCCGCACAACATGATCTACTCGACCACCATTATGGTTACCGCCAAAAAGAATATTATTTGTAAAAAAACAAACGGTAACCTGGCTGCCGAGTTCACGAAGTTAATTGGCTTGTTTTACAACGTCGTTGCCAAGCGGCGAAAACACAACCCCGATGGCAAACACCGGGGGGGGGGGGCTTGTTTTACAACGTCATTGCCAAGCGACGAAAACACAACCCCTATGGCAAACACCGGGGGGGGCGGCTTGTTTTACAACGTCGTTGCCAAGCGACGAAAACCCAACCCCGATGGCAAACACCGGGGGGGGCGGCTTGTTTTACAACGTCGTTGCCAAGCGACGAAAACCCAACCCCGCACAGAGGGGGGGGCTGGGTTTTCGTCGCTTGGCAACCGGGGGCGCGGCTTGTTTTACAGCGTCATTGCCAACCGACGAAAACCCAACCCCGATGGCAAACACCGGAGAATTAGTGGAGGGGGGGGAGAATTAGCCCATAAATCAAGGGGTTCAATCCGGCACAGCATTTCGCGCCACTCTGTCCGCCTCGTTTCGTTTTCTATCTTCCCTCGCCGTCTCGTCCGTCTGCTGCGCCCCTCCCGCCCCATTGGGTGTTGCCGTGCCGTTGTGTTCGTTTGAGCGCTCTCGTTGTCGGCTAGCCTCGTCTTCATCCTTGTGGCAGGCGGTCATGAACCTCTTAGCTCCCTGCAGTACCCCCCTATGACATGGTACACCCCGCACCATGTTCGCTGCCTCCATCCAATTTGTTTGCGGGACTCCGAAGAAACATGGCTCGGTGTCCATGGATCCGTGCTCTGCCTCGAACATCTTGAGGTCGTCCGTCAGGCACATTTGCCAGAGATTCTCCGATTTCCCCTGCCTGGGCGACCCCCCCCACACCAGCTCGCCAAGCATCAATCATTTCGGGAGTCGCCCGTCTGGCTGCCTTGCCAATGCTCCCGCGAACAGCAAGTGCCGTGCCGGACAGTGGTTTCCACGCTGTGGCACCCTACCCTCTTCAGGGTCTGGGCGTAGGAAAGCTGTCGGTAGGTGCCCTTCTTGCGTTGGTAGCAGATGACAAGCAGGGGCAGCCGGTGGTATATCGACCGCAACACCCGGTAGTGTTCGCGACGTGGGGCCCATGTCATGCAGCCGTACAACAGTGCCTCTATCGCCTCGCCCTGGAGCAAGTGAGTCTTGAGTCGGAACCGTGCTCCCGGCCTGTCGAAGAGCTCCCGGCCATATCTCCTGACGCACGCACGTCCACGCTGTTCAGCTCCGGTAGTTGATCTCCCGAGTGAGGTCGTATGTCACTGACACCGCCGCTCTGACATGGCTGTTCACCGGCCAGAACCTGCCATCGAAGATGCACCGGTGGTCGCTGCGATTGATGCAGTTCGACATCGGCCTCCAGTGGAGCAAGGGCGATGATCACACGGCCCCGGACGCTCTATCTCGACTTCGCTGCAAGGGGCTGTCGGAGCCACAAATCACGGTTCCCCGACGACACCACGAGCCCGGTGGAGAACGGGACCTGTGCTGGATGGTGTACCGCTCAGGACCCTGGCGCCCCCCAACGAGAAAAGAGACGGCGACTCGGCCCCGCTGGAACCGGCAGAGGACATCCAAATCGATCGAGACGACGAGTCAGTGCTGGACGGCGTTCCTCCTGCCGCGCTAGGACCCACCGAGCCCTCCTGTGTGCCGGAGATGAGCCTGGCCGTCTTCTGCGCTCTTCAGCTCACGCCAGAGCCTCCGGAGGACGGTGACCTGCAGCGACTTCGGAACTACGAGAATACGTGGTCCGCCCCGGTTTCCCGACTGCCAAGGACTGTCATCCTCGGCTGCGGAGCTGGTGGAGCACTGTTGGCGCTCCAGGGCCTTCTGCACATCCAGGTCGCAGTCCAACCGGATTAGATCACGTTGGAGTGTGCCCGTGTCAACACCTGGAGCCAGGGAATCCACCTGGTACGCTCGCCCCTTTCAGGCGAGCAGTGCATGCACGCACTGGCGGAGGCGCGACCGGAGGTTTTCATCGGCAATACCTGCCGCGGATACAAAGATTACAGCCAGGGGGAGATTGCCACACGCCAGGCGACGGAAATCGTCGCGACCTTCGCCGCGTCTCGGGCGCATCTCCTTCTCGTGGAGTGACCAGCGGGGTTCTCGCGGACCCCGGCCTGGCGCGACCGCCTGCGACCATGCTTGGAGCAGATCCGGTGCACCGTGGGGGATTCCACCCTTTATGCCACGGATGTGGGCGTCCCCACGAAGCACGGAGTCTTGGTCGTGGCTATCAAGCGGCGGCCCGACATCACTCGCGAGACTTACGCGGAAGCTGGCCCTCTGGAAGCTACGTCTACAGCAGAGAATGGTCACGAAGCCGACCGTTGGTGCGTTGTTGGGACGCCAGAGCCACCTCTTCCTGAAGCGCCCGCCCGGCGACAAAGGAGTCTTCAGCTTCGCGGAACCTGGCGTTACCATCACGCATGGGAGCATCATGGGTCGCCGACCGGCGGAGTACCAGTCTCGCTCTGCCCACGACGGGCCCTTTGCCAATGCACAGGACCTGTCACAGGAGGAGTTTGTGCAGCTCACCACTTCCCAGACGGTTTTCCACGTTCCGCCGAGCGTGCGACGGATCAGTGCTGCACGGGCGCTCGAGGAGTTCACCCTGCCTCCCATGCTACGGGAGGCCTTCTGAGCTGGGCATCCACGGCATCGTCAACCGGAACGCCGACCAACGGGGAAGCATGGACGACGACCAGGCGATCGCGCTGGTTAGCCTGTGGACAGGCCCCGCCGACGACATCGCTGCCATCGACACCGCGACCGTGGCGACCGAGGGCACGTCTCGCTTCGTCGTGATCCCTCGGGTCACGAGGGGTATGGCCCGCCGAGCCACCCGGCCTACGCCGACACCCACCGCCGCACCGTCACTCCGGGACACGGCAAGCGCTGGCGAACGCCGTGGTCGCGGCCGCCACCATGGGACGGAGCCTGCGCGCCGGCCACCATCGGCCCCGCACGTCACAGAACCATGTGCAGAGAACCCATAGACCAGGACCACAGGGCTGCCGCCGCACTCACCTCAGGCCCGGCACCGCCTCCTGCGCCACAGCCAACACCCATGGGCGCGGATGCCGGCCCCATGCCAACGGTCGCCTCACCGCCACCGTCGACGCCACCCCCTGCACCAGGGCCGCCGCAGGAGACCCTCTTGGACGACAACAACCCGCTGGACACGCCGGAGCTACAACGAGGTCTCTCCACCAAGCTAGCGCAGATGGAGGATACATTTCGCGACACTGCCCGACTCGTGGAGGCTCAGCGACGACATCCAACACTTCAACGCCTCCTAGCCGACTTGAAAGCGGGACGTGGAGAGGACGAGGATTACATCCTGGCCGACGACCACCTGCTGTTGCACGCCCCGCGTGGCCGCGCGTGCGCGATCGCGGTCCCCAAAGAGCTGGTGCCCACCGTGTTGGCACTCGTCCACGGCACGTACGGCCACCCTGGAGCGGCATGCACCACCCTCTTCATTGAGCGGAAATCCCAGTGGTCGACCCTCAAGAAGGACGTCCTAGTCTATGTCCTGTCCTGCAAGTGCCGCCGGCGGAAGCGTGCCTGGAGTACGCAATTACTCATGATTCCGGCGCGCCTGCTTCAGCGGTGGGAGGTGCTCGAGATGGGCATCCAAGACCCCAAGGTACCTTCCGACAAGGGCAACCATCACCTACTCGTGGTGGTCGACCGAGCCTCCACGTTCCTCACGGCATTCCCGCTTCCGTCCAAGAAAGCCACCGGGCTGAGTCGCAAACTCTTGGAGCTCCTGCTCATCTTTGGCCTGCCCTTCTCGATCCGCTGCGACCCGGGTAGCGAGTTCACCGCGGAGATGATGCAACACCTCTGCCGCTGGCTGAAGATGCCGCTGAACCACGGCGCTACAAACCATCCCCGCGCCCAAGGGGCGGTTGAGGTGTTGGGGGCTCTATCCCAGCTGTGTACCGCGTGACCCAGGCGGCGGGACGACTTCGTACCTGTGGCGACCTGGATCCACCACGTGACGCTCGACGCGCCCCTGCCCGATGGAGAGCCCCCCTACCGGGACTCGAGCGGATTGTCGCCGACCAACAACGCATGACCAGGGAACTCCTGGCCTATCATCACGAGGCCCAGAACCACCATCGGGAACGCCACAACGCCCGAGTGGCGAGGGAGTCACCCGGAGACAAAGCCGCCGTTGGAGACTCCGTTCTCGTCAAGGAACCGGCCAACACGCTACTCCGGGACAGCCACTGCCCTAAGCGTGCGCACAATCACTTCACCGGCCCGTAGAAGGTCTCCAACGTCATCCACGATCGTCTGAGCTTCACGGTCCAGCTCAACAGTCGCCGGGTCCGCCGACGCAAGGTGAGAGCGCCTGATCTCAAGCCCTGGCATGTGCAGCCGCATGACCTTCGGCTGCCGTACGAGGATGAGTTTGCGCACCTCGGGTGGTCGGCTGACCTCGGCCTGGCCGACACCTCCGTCGTCGCCGTGCCCCTGTACACGGTATTGGATAGGCGGGTGGTACACGGTGCCGGCAACACGCCGACGTGGATTTGGGGAAACCAAAGGCCGTTACCAGGACTGTGCTCTCTCGTCCTGCATGACTGAGGACGAGGCCGGCGACAGCTTTTCGCCGCTCCAGCTGGACGCCTTTCACGCACTGTACGAGGCCTACCATGGCGAGGACGCCGCCCCACGACCCATCGGGCCGCCTACCCTGGGCGAGCGCGAAGTGGCGTCCAGGGAGTAGGAGTTGCAGCTTCCCGGCGGTTACTCCGGTCGGCCGTGAGTTCGACGACAGCGACGGCCACCTCAGGGTTTTCAAGGCGACCGTCTTCGACTACTGCGACCCTTACTGGCGCGTGGAGTATCCGGGCAGAGATTGGGAGGAGCTTACGAAGCGGGAAATGGATGCGGGCATCGGCGTAGCTGCCCGAACGCCTTCCTCTGCCTGACCCTGGACGACGGACTGTTACCACTGTCGTGAGCCCGCCGTCTGTCGTTCAGCAGCCTGGGGGGGTGCGCCGGCAGTGGGAGAACGTGTAAAAGTGTCGCGTCGTCTTCTTTTCGAACCGGGGGAGACCCAGACTCTATCTGGGCATGGAAGTAGGAACAGTGTGGGGGCACCATACGACCCTTCCGTTAGCATAGCCATGTACCACGGTCTAAGTTGGGGGGGTGTTCTGGACGGCCGTGTGCACCGGTTCAGAATAGTGCGATGACGGGCACTTGTGACGCAAGGCACAAGTGTCCGGAGTACAAGTCCCTATGATGGGCACTGAGACATTATTATCCGCAAGTCCCGGAGGTTCCCGATAGATTTATCCGACTATCGGGTTATAATGGAACCAGTGGAGTAATTGCCGTTGGTTTTCATTCCCCGCGCGATGATGAGACAGTTCCTTCGACTGATAGCTTGCAGCTAGCTGTCAGTGACCGAAGTGTCCGGAAGTGAAGACGAAACTTTTGTGAACGAACCTGTTCTGCGCGCTATCGAGCTGTAATCGCGACTGTAAGTGATGACCACGCATGACTGACCGGATTATGGAGTATCGGAAGAGCTGGAATTGCATGAACACTTGGAGTACCGCAGGTTTCTCGCTTGTGCCGTGATCATGGAACGCTTGGCATGTCTACAATCGAACTCACAGCGAACCAGTAATCTGTGCAGGTGAGAATGAATTACCTGGTGATGACGCAGATTATAGCCCTTCTCTGAAACACATACGCGGGCGCCTTCCGTGCTCACAGGCCAACTACATGTAAGGAAAGTAATAGAGAAAGTCATGTCATGATCCATGGGACCCAGAAAAACTCTCCCGTACGTTGATGATGTTGTCGAGCATGGCCGCGAATACGCCTACCTGACGCTATTGCTCCCCCCACTCACCGACATTTCACCCGCACAAACCACTTTGCGGGCTTCTGCTCCGTTGGACAACGAACAACATCACATGGTGTGAGTACCGTGTTGCATGCGGGAAAAGAGCCACGGGATGAACCGGGCCACAGCACTCATCTCGACAGCTCCTCTTGGCGTCTGCAGGCAGGTTGGACCGGCATATGAGTCAAGCGTTTGTTGCATTCAAGGAGAATTCGTCGGAAGTGCTTGATTTTGATGAAGTTTCTGACCCGTTTGATTTTGTCCGGGATCGCCCCCGCCGTTGGTCCGCCAACACCTGTGGCTCACCGGTAGCGGTGTCGTCTTGGTGTGGGCGACGGTTGGTGCCTGGTGGATTTCAATACCACTATCTTTTCCAACAGTGTATGAGGCATACCCCAGAACCGACATTGAGAGTACTGACCACCACCGTCCCCGGAGGGCCCTTCCGAAACGCTCGCCGTCAAAGGGGCGAGCTGACGATCCTTGTCACGGGGAATCGGCAAGGAGCAGCGCGCACAGTCCAAGGTCTTAGCAGACGCCGCACGAGTGGCCGCTCCTAGAGAAAGCGATCTCCCGCGTTAGGTACGTACGGCAGATAGTTTTGAAACGGGCACCCCTGCGAGTCGTGGCGACACGAAGCGTGGCGGCCCTGTGGTTCTCGGCGAATTCGGCAATGTATTCGACCTCTCTCTCCGAATGACCCCTCTCTTGCTGTGACAGGAAAAATTGCAGCGACGGTTTACTCGTGCTCCTCGCGCTCATCCGTGCTCTTAGGACATCGATTGCGATGCTCCCAGGACTATTGCTACGATTCAGACATAGTCTTGTTCTGGAACGCCCCCCTTTTTGTTCTGCCAAAGCGTTTTCGATTTATGTGCGGAGCACTTGTTGGTGCAAAAAAGCTAAGCCCTTTTGGCGTCGGCAAAATGCTCAAGTGTAACATGAGATGTTCGGACCCCGGCCTCCACAAGATGCAAGAACGTGCAGTCCGCAGTTTCGATCAAACTTTCTAGGAACACGAGCGCGAAATATCGTGCTGAACGGTTGGTACGCTAATTTCGTTCAAAACCTCAAGCTTCTTCAACACATTCTTGGTTTGGGACAAAGTATTAGCTGAGAACAGTCCCCCTGACCGTATAAACGGAGCATCGATCTTTGAGCGGACAATCCGGGCGATTGTCCAAAGCCCGGTAGCCGGCGGGGGGGGGGGGGATCCACCCTGCTTCGACCGTCGTCCTTGGTCCGTCTGAGCGTGCAGTCTCTTCGACGTGAACATCCAACCGCCTGTTTGGCCGTTTGGGCGCACGCTGTTCTAGATGGTGTCATGCACCAGTGCCGAAGGAAGATGACGCTATTCTCCGGGCAATATCTTGCAAATGCGGGAAAGAAGGCCGAGGAATCACGTGCATGTGGGCTAAGAAGCACAGTTCAACAACAGTGAGCGAGTGGGATCAGCTNTGTCCAAAGCCCGGTAGCCGGGGGGGGGGGGGGGGATCCACCCTGCTTCGACCGTCGTCCTTGGTCCGTCTGAGCGTGCAGTCTCTTCGACGTGAACATCCAACCGCCTGTTTGGCCGTTTGGGCGCACGCTGTTCTAGATGGTGTCATGCACCAGTGCCGAAGGAAGATGACGCTATTCTCCGGGCAATATCTTGCAAATGCGGGAAAGAAGGCCGAGGAATCACGTGCATGTGGGCTAAGAAGCACAGTTCAACAACAGTGAGCGAGTGGGATCAGCTCTACATCCTACACGAGCGCTATCCCAACCTTGAAAAGAGGACACAATATTTGAGGCTTACGACCCTGCGGCCGGTGTTTCGCTACATGGTAGAGAGTGGTTTCCAGGACAGTTGATGTATTTCATGTTGTTGCGCTCATTGGTTTTGCTTTGGTTCAGTTCTCATTTTTTCTCGTCCCCATAGTTTTCCCTTTTCTATGAGTTGATCTGGGGTGTCCTCTAGGCTTCTAAGAGGGACGGAGACCGCGGGTGCGGTAGTCTGGCCGCATTCATTGGGCCTTGGAGATCACTCCTTGTTGCTGCTTGTCTTGTCTCTTTCGTCCTTTTTATGTTGCGCTTGTACGAGTTGAGAATGACGCTTTGTTCTCGTGATCGCGGTGGATTTTGTCCCTGTTGGGCAACATGATGCAGTTCTTGAGTATGATAAGCTTCGGTGCCGATTGCACGTCATGCGGGGATCAGGAGGCAAGCAGCGTTGTAATTAATGCCAGTGTTTGTTGCAGGTTGAATATGCTTGGAGGATTGGTTAAAATCACCCTTGGTAAACGCTGGTGTTGCCTGCCGCCGCCGCGGAGATGGTGAGTGGTTTGTTCATGAATTTTCTCACCGCGATCGAAGGTGAGATATGATAAGTTTAAGAGGTTATGGGCGTCGTCCGTTTTCTTCGGTCATTTCGTTTCCTCGTGTCGTGTTTTCTTTTGTTGTTGGCCGAAGAAAACCTTGGGCAGATGTGTACCATCTTGGGTCGATGCATTGGTTTCGTGCTCGTTGACTTTGCCCCCCGCAGTGCTCTCGTCTGTTCTAATTTGGCACTATTCGCTGGTAGTTTCGAGAGTTGCGGCTATGTACATGCTCTGCCGCTCCGGAAGAAATTGCGTTGTCCTTGGGTCCTCACCACCCTCTCTCCCACCACCACCCCCCCCCACCACCACGACATCCACTACCTCCGGGCCAAGCGCAAAAGGATCACCAGACAGGGATTTGTTCGAGCAAAGAGGNCTCTCTCCCCCCACCCCCCCCCCCCACCACCACGACATCCACTACCTCCGGGCCAAGCGCAAAAGGATCACCAGACAGGGATTTGTTCGAGCAAAGAGGGTACGCGTTTGTGGCCTGGCTAGAAGACAGCTAGTCGTCGTCGGAAGAACAGGGCGGCGGCATAGTGAAGACGTATATCCCACCAAGTAGGAAGAGTATGAGTATAGGGTTTAGGGCAAAAATTCCCGCCTGGCTTTCAGACTCCGTTTTCAGTTACGGTATTGTAGTAATCATTGGAACGCCGCCAAATCAATCACAGAGGAGGGGGGTATTTTGGATGAAGCCCTCACATTCAATCGAGCAGTTGTGTAGCGAGACATGGAGCTGTTCATTGCCAGAAATTGATCGCCCTGAGATAATGGTGGTTCGATCGGGGGCGGGTGCCGTGATTTTGGTTCTGCCTACATAGATAGGAGATTGCGATAGGTAATCATGGCGACAACGGTAAACGTCGGTGAACCGAATCTGCCCTCGTTTAGCTGCGAACACTCTGTACCGGACACATGCGGACATGGCATGATGTGGTGGGGGGGGCGAGGGATTTCTCAAACAGGGGACGCCGCATAAAATAGTGGTAGTATTATACAGTAGGTGTGACTACCCGGGGGCGGGCGTTTGTTGTTACACCCCAGATACATGAGCTATCGCATTTCTTTACTTGAATGTACAAATGTCTACATACATGTCTTTTTTTGTCCTTTTCGTTTCTTCCCCGGATGGCCTTCTCCCTTTCTCTGTGCAACACCAAGATTGCACCAGGGGATGGACGTACCTCCTCTATCTCCCTGGCCCGTCTGTCTGCTATGTTTGAGGTTATTTCTGCGCCACTCCACAACAACCAAGCGTGTTTGTTTGTAGAGGGGCGCGGAGGACCCTAAACTACGTATGTATCTGTCGTTGATTTTTATTGCCTTGCGAACCCTTCCGGTCCATTATTGTTGAGTTCACATGTTGTGGGGCAGTTAGTCTGTGACCCCATGGAAGGGAATCGCGCTTCAAGTGTTTGATCAGTACGGACAGATGGAAGGCACTCGGTAGCGATATCAGACCTTTTTCTATGGGGTGAAGACAACGACAACAACGACACATACATACATGTACTCTCATCTCAACCATAGATAGACGACAACTGCTGGGAATAAATCAGCAACGGTTCTACTTCGAGAAGTTTTGGAGTTTAGGGATTCAGAGAAACAAATCCTGGAACTGCGCTGCTGCTGCTGCTAGCTAGTCGAAATAAATGTAGTTTCTCAATTCTTCTCGCGATGCTTAGATCTATAGACTAAAGAAAAGAAAATGAAAAACTTGGTTGCTTATCACATGATGATGGATTCCTGCTCTCCTTTTCGCCTTCCGGCTTATCCGAGAAGCCTCAGCTGTGTGGGCTGCCAGACGAAGACAACGCGGTCAGCACCTCTCCCAGGACGCGAGAGCTCGGGACGAACGTCTCCGAAATTGTTAGGAAACATAAATACAAACACAAATCCAAGCAAGAAGCACGAACAGAGCAGGGCAGCAGGGCGAAAATCGAAGATCGAAGAACGTTCCTGAAGAAGAACGGTTCCCAGAGTCTCAAAGAACCTGCGGAACGGCGATCTTCTCAACTTTCATGCAAGAGGTTACGCCGCCTCTGCCACACGCCCTCGCCCTCTCGCCCCCCACCTCCTCACACAACTATGGACAGCATCAAGAACAAGAAGAACAACAACAACACCATGAACAGCAAGGCAACGGAGAACACGAATAACAACAACAACGACATCAGCATGGCAAAGTGCGTGACAAACAAGCCCAGCTGCAAGCGTGCGGTAGAGCCGAACCCTCTGCTGTACAAGGCTGCAGCGAGGAACCTTCGCGATGTGCACGATGTCCTCTCCATGACGGCGGGCGGCCTGGAGAAGACCATGGTCCTGCTTCAGCTCCGCCCCGGCCGCCTCGTGGCGCAGGGACTTGCCCCAAAGCAGCTCCTCAAGGGAAAATCAGCAGCTGACGACGCTGACGCGGACGATACCGACAGCAGCAGCAGCAGCAGCAGCGGATCCGAAGTCAGGGCAAGCGGACAACAACCGGGTCTCGGACGACTCGAACAGCAACAGCAGCGACGGCACCGACACCGAGCACGACCACGTTGCCAAAANAACAACAACAACGACATCAGCATGGCAAAGTGCGTGACAAACAAGCCCAGCTGCAAGCGTGCGGTAGAGCCGAACCCTCTGCTGTACAAGGCTGCAGCGAGGAACCTTCGCGATGTGCACGATGTCCTCTCCATGACGGCGGGCGGCCTGGAGAAGACCATGGTCCTGCTTCAGCTCCGCCCCGGCCGCCTCGTGGCGCAGGGACTTGCCCCAAAGCAGCTCCTCAAGGGAAAATCAGCAGCTGACGACGCTGACGCGGACGATACCGACAGNGTGCGGTAGAGCCGAACCCTCTGCTGTACAAGGCTGCAGCGAGGAACCTTCGCGATGTGCACGATGTCCTNTTCCAACACGTCTGCACGACTTTACCTACCCCTACGGCCCGTCATGGCCGAGCTGCTCTACACTCCCATCACACACAACTGAGCCACCCGAATTATCGATCAGACGATACCGACAGCAGCAGCAGCAGCAGCGGATCCGAAGTCAGGGCAAGCGGACAACAACCGGGTCTCGGACGACTCGAACAGCAACAGCAGCGACGGCACCGACACCGAGCACGACCACGTTGCCAAAAGATATACTCGTAGCATAGCATGCGGGTGGTATATTGCGTATACATATGCGGGTATGCAGCGACGAACTACGGAGGAACAAGAAGTTTCTTTTTGTTTTCCTTGGGAGTGTGATAGATTGGTGGACATTCATGGAGATTCGTTTTGGGTGTTTGAGCGTTATGCGTGACTTGATGTCGTGATGGAATGACGAGCTCAAGCACGCCCCCGATGAATACAACGTATTTACAACACGTTTTCCAACACGTCTGCACGACTTTACCTACCCCTACGGC
>CACKRE030000279.1:30598-41818 GCA_902602495.3 Ectocarpus sp. CCAP 1310/34 | reverse complement strand
CGTGATGGAATGACGAGCTCAAGCACGCCCCCGATGAATACAACGCGTTTACAACACGTTTTCCAACACGTCTGCACGACTTTACCTACCCCTACGGCCCGTCATGGCCGAGCTGCTCTACACTCCCATCACACACAACTGAGCCACCCGAATTATCGATCAGACGATACCGACAGCAGCAGCAGCAGCAGCGGATCCGAAGTCAGGGCAAGCGGACAACAACCGGGTCTCGGACGACTCGAACAGAAACAGCAGCGACGGCACCGACACCGAGCACGACCACGTTGCCACCCAGTACAGCATTGGCATCGAGACCGAGGCCAGCAAGCACCCCATCCACGGGGTCTTTGTTGCTGCAGGCGTCCAGCTCAGGCCCCGCGAAACCAGGCCGTTGCTCCGTGCCCTCGGCGTAGGACCTCACCGCCTAGTCAAGCTCGGGCTCGTTCAGCGGGAAGAGCTTCGGTGGTCGAGGCCCGGAGGCAGGCGGGGTGGTTCTCCTCACCAGCAGCTCGGTCACCCTGGAGGTCATGGGCACCACCACCACCGCGGCGGTGGAGGCATGGGTAGGCCTCGCGGCCCCCCTCCGGATCAAAGAAAGAAAGCGTGTGTGTGTGTGTTGTTTCTTCCGGCATTGCGTACACCCGATTCTTGATCTATGCCTGCTCTTGCTTCGCTAAACGCCAGAAATGGCTCCACGTGCTGAAGGACACTCTGGAAGACCTACCACCTGCCACGGTGACGGAGGAATCGCTGGGGCTGGCGGGCATTCGGCTTGCCAACCACTCCGCATGGCCCTCCGCGCACCGCCACGACCACGGCCACGGCAGGCGTCCTGCCCACGGTGATCACCGCCGCTCGTCAAGCCCTACCTACGGACCGCCCCGCGGACCGGTGCACCACGGACCCGGCCACTACCACCGCGGACCCGGCCACCACCACCACTACCACCACGGGGGCGGTGAGTGCGAAGGAGAATATGAAATAGCGATGATGCATGCCGGGCCGCGTGGCCCTCCCCACGGAATGTACCCCCCCAGCAGCTACGCGGACAACAAAGCGGCCCTCGTCGCCACGGGATGCCCATGCACGACCGCCAAATTCACCCCTTCCACGGAGGTCGTAGCTTCCACGGCGAGGGCATACACAGCAGCGGGAGTGAACGAGAGCGTGGCGCTGGAATGCACATGGACCCAGGTCACCGCGCCCACCCTTGTCGCCACCCGGAACACCATGGCATGCACCACCTGGACGGCGACGGAGACGCCGCCGGTATGGACATGGGCCATGGCCCCGTTCCTCTCAGGGCAGGACGGCACCACCACCGCAGCCCCGTCGGTCTACACCAGCGACTGCGCATTCCGCCCCGCATGCCCGGCTTGTCGCCACCCGGAACACCATGGCATGCACCACCTGGACGGCGACGGAGACGCCGCCGGTATGGACATGGGCCATGGCCCCGTTCCTCTCAGGGCAGGACGGCACCACCACCGCAGCCCCGTCGGTCTACACCAGCGACTGCGCATTCCGCCCCGCATGCCCGGCTTGTCGCCACCCGGAACACCATGGCATGCACCACCTGGACGGCGACGGAGACGCCGCCGGTATGGACATGGGCCATGGCCCCGTTCCTCTCAGGGCAGGACGGCACCACCACCGCAGCCCCGTCGGTCTACACCAGCGACTGCGCATTCCGCCCCGCATGCCCGGCTTGTCGCCACCCGGAACACCATGGCATGCACCACCTGGACGGCGACGGAGACGCCGCCGGTATGGACATGGGCCATGGCCCCGTTCCTCTCAGGGCAGGACGGCACCACCACCGCAGCCCCGTCGGTCTACACCAGCGACTGCGCATTCCGCCCCGCATGCCCGGCTTGTCGCCACCCGGAACACCATGGCATGCACCACCTGGACGGCGACGGAGACGCCGCCGGTATGGACATGGGCCATGGCCCCGTTCCTCTCAGGGCAGGACGGCACCACCACCGCAGCCCCGTCGGTCTACACCACCAGCGACTGCACGGCCCGCCCCTCGGCCCGCCGGGCATGCGGGGCGGAATGCGGTGCGAGGACTTCGGTGACGACTTCCACCCCCGGCGGCATCAGCACGAGCACCAGCACCAGCACCTGCAGCAGCACGAAAGAATGGCGGCGGACCCTTGTCACGTTAACCCCTGTCACGAAAGCCCCGCCCCCCCGCTGATGATGCCGATGCAGGCCTACTGAAAAGAACAAGCACCGTGATCTACGGCTGGTTGAACGGTATGTTGCTGCTGGACAGAAAGCTACGACGAGGCAGCATTAACCTAGAGCAAAAAGCAGTTCTTCGGTGGAAGAACGAGAGACGGCAGAGTTACGCCTGATTTTGGCGTGCTTTGAATATTTGGATTGTTTATTTGCAGTTGGGCAGAAGCCTCCCTCGGGAAAACCGATACGAGGGACAAAGGACGTGCACCTTCCGGTATACACCTGTGCGTGGTACGGTACGTTCTAGAAGGCCTCTGCGCTCATGCATCCGTAGTGTAGTACATTGTGTGTGTTTGAAGAGTTTTGCATTGATTATATTGTTGTTGTTGTTGTTTCTCACATTAGCTCTAGTCCACTTTAAATGGGGAGCCCGTGGTCTCAAAACCCGGCACGACGCCGCGGGGAAACAAAACAAAAATAGGGTTCAAACCACTCGGAAAAAGAAAACAAAATGATAAAAAGGAAATAACAGGTACCGCACGGACCGTTCGAGAAAAGAGCCTTCGGAAACCGATCAAAATTAAACAAAAACAACCACAAAGGAGGACGCTCCCCACACCCGCCTAAAGAAAATATCTAAGGGTAACGTACCAGCACCAGGCATTACGCACCAGTGCATGGGAGTAACGGAGCAAACAGGACAAAGAGGCGGCCGATGGGCAGACAGCCAGATGTACAAAAAAAAACAAAAGCAACAGTAAGAGCGAGATCAAGGTACCCAACGTTTGTGTGTGTGCGCGACCAGTTGTTAGTGGAGATTTCTGCCCCCTGTCGTGTAGTCTATATGGCTGCCCTCCGTGTATTTTGCTGTGCGGTGGCAATTAACTGTTGTGCTGTCGTCGCAGGTAGCAGACGTAAATGGTCTCTGTTGGCAGTCAGACGCTTGATTCCTTTTGGTCTGGCGTTGCAAAAACAGCAATGATATATTGCGGTGTGTGTTGCAGTCCCATTCCTGCGGAGAGAGGTTTTAACAGGGTGAGCCTCGTCATGGCCAAAAGTGACGAAGTTGATGCTTTCATTCGTTTTTATGTGAGCGCTGTTGGTGTCTGGCGGTGTCGTGAGTGACGGTAGACACCCCGCAGCCGTTAGTTGTTAGTCGTTTCCTGCTTGAGCTTCGCCGCCCTGTTCGGAGTCCGTGTGTTTGTAATCATCGAAGGCTGCTTTCAACAATAGAAATAGTTGCGTTGCAGGCGAAAGGGGGCACGCGGAAGAGGAGTAGTGCAGATACAGAAGCGTTGCTGACACTTTGCCCTACCTAGCGGTAAGGCGTACGTGCGTGTTGTTGTCTGCAGTCCTGCCTGCGATGTGTAGCTGCAACTGACAGCACCGAGTCTGTGTCTTTGTGGTAACGTGTGTTGTAAGGAGGATATTTTGTCTGGCACGTATTGAGCGGATGAGTGTTGCAGGCTGCAAGTAGGTGTGCAGTGCAAGTCTTGCGGAGTGCTGCTGATGGCGATGCACCCGACAAAAAAAAAACAAAATACAGTGGCTTCGATTTCGGAGTCCACAAAAAAAAAAACACCCGTTGGGTTCTTCCCACCACCCTCTTGAAAAAGAAAATAAATGCCATGATTCCGACAAGGAATTGCCTTTGTGTTCGCGTATCGTGCTGATGGACACCAGATCAACGGTGTCGCAATCGAGGCAGATCGAGCTGTCTGATGACTGCTCACTGCTCTGCCGTGCACAGCTATGTGAAGTGATAGCTGTATTTACTGACTTTTGGAAAATTCAGATTCTGTACGGTAGTTGCACTGGCTCATGATACTGTCCACGAGTAGAATGTCGTGTGGTATGTAGTGTGGAAACACTCTGACTACAAAGAACAATAGATACGTCTGTACAACAAGTGAGTGTCGGCACGAGAAAACAAGATAAGAATTAGAACGACGGAACACACACGGAAACACATTACCGCACAACCGTGAACAATCGTAGACTAGGAGGAGACCCCAATGAACCAAACACGAAGTAAATAAGAGTACAAACACAAAGACAACACCAAAACCTGAAAAAGGCTTCCACATTCCACATGCAGTTACAAGCACAGCACGCAGTGTAACGCATCAATCTAAGAATGAGGCGGATCGTGGTCCCGCAACTCCAACCCCTCTAGCGTCGACAACTGCCATTGGAGGAAGGTTTCGAGCTTGACTTGTGGCGACTCTTAAGACCTTCAGCCAATCAACTGCTCGACATCACGGTCAATAACAACTCGGCGCCAGGAGTTATTCGGATGAAACACAGGGAAGCGGGCGTGCTTAGCACGACTTCCTGGAGTCGGGAAGGCCCACTTGTTCCTCGTACTGGCCGCCGGAGTTGCCCCTGGTCAAAAATTAGCTAGGGACAGAGGATGGAACAAACAGAATGAGGAGGGGGAAACAGTCAAGTTCCACATCGCGCGGAAGGTGCAAACGTACGGTACGTGCTGACAACATGTGACGTTGACCGTCCGGAAAACGTCCAGCCAGTCGATACTGCACTGTCCATAGACCGGCGAAAACAGGAGTGACATGCCCCCGTACAATCCGATCCGTCCATCCATTCTCCTGTACAATAAAGAATCCCAGTTTGGAGGACAATGCCTACAAAATTCACGAATACATTCATTCCTTCGACGAGGGACAAGCAACAAATACTGATCTCGTCACTTACGGTGGGTCGTACTGGCACACGAGGAACGCGTGAGGGGTTCCGCCGTTGGTGCACCGCGCCCCGGCGCATCCAACTTGCTCCGCAGCCTTCCACAGGATCTGGGTCGCGTGACCACCGTACTGGAGAACACTGTCGGACTGGACTTCGTCGTAGTCTGTTGACGCACGTTGGGGGGAAGGAGAGAAGGGGGAGGGGGGTCAGGATATGTATCGTTGCCCAGCGGCTTTCGAAGGCGAGATACGGGCATACGTGAGGGGGTTGTCAGGTCCGCGACACAGAAAGAGGAGGGCGCGCCGCGTGTGGTGCATAACATGCCTACTGCATATGTCCTCACTGCTACCGCTCATCGTCAAGCGACAAGGGCCCAGCAAGCGCGCACAGCAACACTTACATAGTCCCTTCGTCGCCTTCTTGTGCGAGTAGCACGAGTCCGACCCCCAGCGTATGTACAGGTTCGCGCCGTAGCCGTAGCGCTGTTCTTGAGTGCTGTGGAACAGGCTGGAGAAGCACTGGGCCGTGAGCCCCTCGGCGTGTTCGGCGGCGGAAGATGCCACCGTGCTGCTCCACGTGAGAGGGTCCGCGTTGTGAACGCACCAGGACGTCGTATACAGGTGGCGGGGTGGAAAGGAAGGGAAAACGTCAGAATGATCGCGTAGTAGGAGGAGTCGCGGGCATCGGAGTACGGGGTGCCACAGGCTCCTTAGTTACGGGAGCGGGCGCTCGTGGTGCCACGGGCATCGGAGTACGAGGTGCCACCGGCATTGCAGTAGGAGGAGTCGCGGGCATCGGAGTAGGGGGTGCCACGGGCATGGTCGGGGTGGGTCCCACCGGCATGTTTAGCGACGGCTTCGGCAGCGACCTCGTCGGTGTCGGGGACGGGGCCATCATGGAGTACCCTCCGTCGTCTGTACCCAACACGTGGGCAAAAGAGTAAAACGCGCACAGTGAACAATAGAGACTGGCCTTCGTTGAGAGGTTGTGCATGAAACGTAGCCTTTTCGTCAGAGAATGAAGAGTTGCTACTGTTGTAAAGCGCGGACAAACAACCACAACACACGCACGATCAGGTCGGAATGACAGCACCGGTGAACAACGAACAACGAGTGATCGTGCGGACCAGGACCCACCGTCCGTCATGTTCATGGTGCTGCTAGTAGGAGACGAGGTGGGCGCTGATAAATTCCCCCCATCGGGCCCCACGTGAACGATGTCGAGGGCGCGCCCGACAGGTTCGGGAAGCCCGTAGGCATCGGAAAGCCGGTCGACGACGCCGTTGGTAATGAAGTCACGGAGGTCGAGCTGTCGTCCCCTCCTCCGAGAGAGTACAGGTCGAAAGCCCACTGTCCGCCTGGTGTCGATACGGCAGTACAGCAGTAGCGCGAGGAGCGGGTACACGGGACGGTGAGTGCAATCGATCCAAGACATGGTACGCCCATGATGGCCTTCTTGTAGACGGGACATGGACAGTGATACACACTGGCGCGGCATTAGGTGAGGGATCAGAGCTACCGGTGGTGCCGCGTACGGCGGCCTCGTTGTATAGACGTTTCGCCATGAAACGACGGCCACGTCGTCAATGGACACGCATCACCACAAGAAACGGAATCGAAAAAAGATCTACTCTACTGCACACATGTTCGATCGACATATCCCTGCAACCATGATATGGTCGGAAAGTGAGGGCGGAGGGCGGGAGGGGGGGCGAGGCTTACCGCAGTTGCCGTCGCGGTCACCGTAGCACCCGCAAGCGTTCTCCAGGGCCGTTCAGCGTGTAGTCTTCTTCTTGCCCAAAGTCGCACGAGCACTGGAAGCCATACTTGAGGCCCAGGAAAGTCGCTCCCTCGTCGGTGCAGTGCATAAAACAACGCTGGTTGCGTGGGCAAGGGATGGGCGGGGATGGACAATGAAGGCGAAAACAAGGATGGTGACAATGAATACGGCGTTTGTGGGCACGCGGCATGACGATCAATGAACGGGAGAAAGGCTACGAGCGCGGTCCTGTCGAGGTATCATGTATGTCCACGAAGAAGATTACTAACACGAGCGATCAACTAACTTGTGGAGGAGCCTATTCAATCAATCCGCCATTTTCCTAACGACAAAATAATCAATAACTGAAAATCACAAGGATCAAGGTGTCGTGGGCCCGACTCAATATCTTGATCCCTTACCTCAACGTTGAAGCCCCCGGAAATAAACCCAAACTCAAGCAGCGTACTTTGCTCATCATCTTGGAAGCACCCGACGTACAACTCCCAGGGGCTGTAGCCGTTGCTGTCCGAACCGCTGCTTGAGTCATCCGAGTCGCGGAGGTGGCGCTGTAAATAGACACCAAGCGATGGGAGAGGGACCGACGGGGGGGCGCGGGACCGTTGAGATTGTATTCAATTTTTTGTTTTTGGAGTTCAGGAATGCATGCAAGCGCCGAAGACTACTTCGTAGACACGGTATACATTCCAGTCGTCCCAGTGAAGACACGGAGACACACCTTCCCGCCTGTAAGTCGACGAACCGCATGGGGCATCGCTGATTACAGGGATTACAACCCTGGGGTTATTTCCGAGGTCCAACAGCTGTAACAAGTTGAAGGACCCCGGTTGTGCCTTTGCTAAGATGTACAGCATGGTGGATATATATGCTGTACATCTTACCATTGGTGACATAAAATTCGTGCACGCTCAAGTGGTGATATAATCCAGTTCGGAAGCAAGTGCAAACCAACCGTCGCAGTGTTTATGCTACTTGCTCGATCGCTCGCTCATACTCACGCTAGCTTGTCTCGTCGGCGGCGTGGCGCTGGTGGCATGTTGAACGACGGTCGGAGAAGAATCCAGAATATTTGTGGTCCTTAGGTTAGCGGTGACGGCGTGGTGGGGCAGCGCAAGCACCACCACAACCACCGACGACGTGCTTGACATTTTCTGGGGAAATATGTACATATAAGAACGATGAGAGCAGAGAGGAAATAATGCTTGATTTTTTATACGCGAAGCAGAGGAGTAAACGCTAGTGTGTACAGCAGTGCTACTGCTGCACATAGTAGTACCCGCATGCAATAAAATGAAGATTTGGACACTAATGTGGTAATTGTCAAGGACCCGATTTTGGTTGTCCCTCCACAACTTTTGACTGAGATCGAATAATGAAAAAACCCCCGACAGTTTGGAACGCCCGCAGCAAGGCGCAAAAGAGTAGCGAGTCGCCAGAAAAAAGAAGAAAAAATAAGTGCTCGCGGCGGGTCTCGAACCCTCGACCTAGACCCTAGAGCAGCGTTTCACCTATATTTTTCTTACAGCAGATTGTTTTTTTTCTCGTCAAACCACCTACACGTGTACCGGAAGACCCCCAACCACTTCACAAATGCCTCTGCCGTGCCTATAGCGTGTTCATATCACCCGCCAACGTACTTCCGTTGTAAATATTGCCTATTTTCAACAACATCCTTTTTCTGTACAACATTCCCTCCAGAAAACATGGGGAAAAACCTGAAAAAGTTCACCTCAACGAACAAGAATGCGCCATCCATCTACTGCCTCCAATCCATTCGGGATTTNATATCACCCGCCAACGTACTTCCGTTGTAAATATTGCCTATTTTCAACAACATCCTTTTTCTGTACAACATTCCCTCCAGAAAACATGGGGAAAAACCTGAAAAAGTTCACCTCAACGAACAAGAATGCGCCATCCATCTACTGCCTCCAATCCATTCGGGATTTGGCGCCTGTGTGACTTGTATTTCTTGTACGTCTTCTTGCCTTCAGGCCCTTCCACACGCGTCTCGCGGTACATGAGGGCGTGTGTGTATGCCTTTTTGCAGTAGCCCTGGACTACCGGAACAGCCTGCCTATCCTTCTCTGCTCTAAAACTTAGCGGCACGATATTGCGCAAGAGTTCCAACGAAGATGTGCAGTTCTTGCGAGTCCAGTCTTTCGCCCGCCCCCAAACAAGTTCGATGGGGTTACACTCGCAGTGGTACTTAGGAAGCATGAGACAGTCCCCCCTGTGGCGCTGCATTAACAGCACCAGACTAAAATCAACTTCCTTGAAGTCTTTCTGCTCTCCTAGAACGTGCTCCATGCTCTTGCTGAGGTCCTGCATTTCGCCTGAGCCCCCTCTCCCACAAGATCTGCCGCATTCCTTTCAGCTTTCCGACATAATCAGCCGGCCGGAGATGCGAGGAGTCNAGTCTTTCTGCTCTCCTAGAACGTGCTCCATGCTCTTGCTGAGGTCCTGCATTTCGCCTGAGCCCCCTCTCCCACAAGATCTGCCGCATTCCTTTCAGCTTTCCGACATAATCAGCCGGCCGGAGATGCGAGGAGTCGAAGGGGGGGCGTCTCCCCTCCGGAACGTCAAGTGCTGTATCGTGCCCGCTGGGAGGTTTGGGGTGTCTTCGAGGATGATCACGGGGTCCATCGGGGCAAGATCTTCTCCGTTCCTCACACCACCGACACCCAAGTCCATTCTCTTCACCGACGGTGCGCCGGCCTCCATACAATCATGACAGGACGACCAGTCGAACAGGCCTACAGGCTTGTGCTCAGGGTAGAGAACTGTGAACACGTCGAGCACGTCTGCCATGTGATCTAGCATCTTGAGCCCGGTCAAGTATCCCTCCTTGTTCTTGCCGTACTCGAAGAGGTGGTAGGACCAGTACCGTCCGTGCTCGTCTTTGTGCAGCATGTCGATAGGGCGGAACTTCTCGACTTTCACGTTTTCCCCCCGCCGCTTCGCGGCAACTGAGGCAGCGCATCGTTTCCTGCGGTTGCGCTCCGCCTCCTTGATCTGTTCCCGCGATGCCGAGAAGAAGCCGAGGTTGTGGATGATCGTCCCCGACACCATGATCCCCTGGCCTTGCGACTTCTTGACGGGCACGTGCTGGCCGTCCCGATACCACACGTACCTCTGGTCGTAGTTGGCTGCAAATTCGAAAAGGACAGCGATAATTTTGGGCGGCGGGTGTGGCATTGTCAACATCTCTGTGGTCACAGCCCCGAAATTATATTGAATTGCGTGCAAGATTACTATTCACGTCCGGAATAAATTTACAAATCAGTCGCGCCAACTTTCTCTGTTTAAATTAAGTAGACTAACCTCGAAATATGTTTTCGTCCTGGTAGAGAAGCATGGCCCGCCTCCCGTCGGGGTAGGTTTTCTTGCTCTGCACTCTGGCTTACAGGTCTGCGNGCCAACTTTCTCTGTTTAAATTAAATAGACTAACCTCGAAATATGTTTTCGTCCTGGTAGAGAAGCATGGCCCGCCTCCCGTCGGGGTAGGTTTTCTTGCTCTGCACTCTGGCTTACAGGTCTGCGGGCAAGTCTGCTAGCGCTGCCTCGAGATCATCGACACCAACCCAGACACCACAATCCGGCAAGCGCTCAGACTCCTCCACTGCATCAACGTCAATGCCCCAGGCGACCGCTTCCCCTTTGCCCATTGGAATCCACACCTCCATGTAGTCGCGGGTCTCGAACAGCGCGCCGGCAGGAACTTGTCGTGCCGGTACGCTAGGGTCCTCTCGTCGTCGTGGCCATCGAAGTATAGACCCTTTTTGCCGTCGTGGTATTCGCATCCCATCTTCTTCAGCCACTCTGTTGCCGTGGAAAGGGAGATTTGGTGCCTTGGCGGCTCGTTCTCCTTCCCTTCCACCAGGTTTATTCTCAATCCATGAAAAGGGTCGAAGTCCTCCGTTTGTTGCGCCTCCAGCATCAGCATGATGGTGCTGTTCACCCACTTGCGGAAATCCTCCGCCGTCTTGTTGGCTTGCCCGCTGAGTATCCCGCGATTCTCGAGCGCCCAGCCTTTCGCGAGCCTCGAGACGCCTTCGTCGAGTTCCAGCAAAAATCGGCGCTTGAAGCGACCTGTGTCAGGTGGCTTGATGCGTCCGCGCGCGATGAAATCCCGCTCCCACAGTTGTACTGTTGGAACACTCCTCCGTCCAACCTCTGCTGCGATGGCCAGTGCATCCTTCCGGTCGACCACGTTGAGCTGCTGGGCGTACAGCTGGATCAATGTCATGGCCACCTGGACCATATGCGCTAGCATGTAGTTGGACAAAACGCTAACTGCCGTGTTGGTGTCCTGCGCGAAGGGGGGGTGTCGAGGGCGGCAATAAATCTTTCCATTTTCAGTAGCCGATTTGTTTGACAGCAGTGTTTCGAGTGTTTTTTTTTTTCTGAGAATGCAGGTTGGTCAATATATTACTCTGGCGGTCGCAGCCGGAGCTCGGAGGGGGTGGTGGCGCCCTACAAACTCCGCCCCAACCAAGCCCTGTTGACAAATAAAACAGCAGTGCAAATCACAGAGTGTAGACCCAG